>SJYC01130196.1:0-47245 GCA_006408675.1 Madoqua kirkii | reverse complement strand
TGAAAAATAAAAAAAAAAAAAAAAAAAAAAAAGAGAGAGAGAGAGAGAGATTCAGGGAAAAAAAATACGCTTACTTTCAAATAAAAGGTGATATTTCTAGCATACTAGAAAGGAAAAAAAAAGTATCACAAATAGCACATGATGGTCTTTAATCAAGTGGGAGAAATGCCTCATCATTGGGTTGTGGCTTTCTCTTACACATGTTTGGCTAAAACTGGAAAGCTAGTGGGACTAAAAAACCACAGAGTGGCCTTAAAAATGATTTATTTATTTTACTGGCTAGGCCTGAATTTCAGAGTCATCAAGAGACTCCTATAACTAAGACTGAACAAACAGAGTAACATATGAGGAGGATAAATTCCAGTTTTTTTTTTTTTAACTTTAATGGAGAAGATTTAAAGAATGTTGTTTAGACTTTATGTCCCTTAGGACTTTATTTCCCTAGGAAATTCATAGTAAAAAGGAGTTTTTATTCAAATTTTTGGAAATTATATATTGTTTTATGATCAAATTGCCTTTATAATTTTATTTGTGATTCACAGTTATACTGCTGCAATAAGTGATGCCAATTGAAGACTAAATAGCATACAACATTCATGCTTAAAATAATGATAGTAAATAATGCCCTTCATATATTTTGTTTAAAAATATATTTTACTAAATTTTTAATGTTATTTTTACTAAATATGAGACTATTTTCTCTATCTTTTTTTCCACTATTTTTGTTCACTACACTGATTATTCTTATTTTATATTTGAAGACACTTGGTATGTGAATACAAAAGCATTTTTACTTGAGTGTGATGAGAAAAAGAATGAGCAAGCTGGAAGCTTAAAAGTAAATATTCTGGTGCTTCTCAAATTGTTTTCCTCAAACAGTAGACTGTTGTGAGGTGATAGTCTTCAATGCTCTGATTTAATGATGCAAATTTCCAAATTTAATGACAAACTTTATGTGATGTAAGCTAAGACTATCAGTCTATCCAGTATTGTAAAGTCTTGTAATGATTAACAACACTGACGAAAGGAAAGGAAAAGTAGCACATTCGTGTCTGACTCTTTGCGAACTCATGGCCTGTAATCTGCCAGGTCTTCTGTTTATGGAATTCTCCAGGCAAGAGTACTGGAGTGGGTTGCTATCCCCTCTCAGTGGGGTCTTCCCAACGCAAGCATCGAACCTGGGTCTCCTGCATTGCAGGCAGATTCTTTACCAACTGAGCTGCTAGGGAAGCCCCAAATAACACTGAAATATCCACTAGATCAAAATATCCAATGAAAAGTAAATTATTTTGTTAGTGTGACTCATCCTCTCTCCACTGTTGATACCTGTTCCTCAGTAAGATACATTTCAGTGAAAGACAAAAAAGATAAGGAAAATGCTAGAAAGGCAAAATAAGTTTTCAGGTTTTATGTAGTGGTAAAAAGATACTATATTACAAATAGTTTAGTGATTTTGAACTATGAAAGCAACAATAATGTACACATCTAATTTAAAAGCACTTCCTTTTCTTGAATACTTACTAGTATATCCAGTCCTATGTCAGAAACATTGCATAGATTGTTACATTTGTGAAAGAAAGTGAAGTCGCTCAGTTGTGTCCAACTCTTTGCAGCCCCATGGACTGTAGCCCGCCAGGCTCCTCCATCCATGGAATTTTCTAGGCAAGAGTACTGGAGTGGGTTGTCGTTTCCTTCTCCAGGGGATCTTCCAGACCCAGGGATCAAACTCGGGTCTCCCACATTGCAGGCAGACGCTTTACTGTCTGAACCACCAGGGAATCCCTATATTTCTTCAATATTTTCTAGTATATCTAGACCTATGCCAGAAATATTGCATAGATTGTTACATTTAATTAAAAAGAAATCCATATTAGTATTTCTTTCTTAATATTTTCCTTCTCTGAAATGCAGAAGGAAAAGTTACTAAATGATTATATATAATGTCTATAATAGATGATTTTAAAGCTAAAATTCAAACCCCTTTCATTGTTTCTAAAGCTTATATTCTTATCATATAGTTATCCTGACTCTTTATTTTGTAAAATCTCAATGATTTTAATAACTGATTGTGCCAATTTGGTATGTTACACAAGCTTTATTTCTCTCTGATACTACCTATTAAGTTCACAGCTCATTAGTACTTTAACTTAAAATGTAGAAAGGGAACTAGAGCACTATGCAACAGATGAATTTTGCATTTGTAGAAGATTTAGTATGAATGAACACAAAAACTAATTGCTAACCTAAGACCTTTTTTTTAAACTAATATTTTATTTGAATTTTTGGGTGGGAGTTTTCTTTGTGTTGTGAAACATATTTATGGATGGTTGCAGAGTGGATATGAACCTTGTGTCTTGGATGAAATGTGATAAGGCTTTCAGAGGTATTTTTGTCCCCCAAAGTAACAGTTAGCAGAAGTATGGGATCTGCTGGTACTTGGGGCCCCAAATTCTTCCGTGTGTCTAAACACAGAGATGGGACCGGGGCCACGTTCCTGGGGAGGAACGAAAAGTTGGGGCAGGAGCAGGGGAAAGGTCTTCTGTGGACTTTGCTGTTGTTTAGTCGCTCCGTCGTGTCTGACTCTTTTGCAGCCCCAGGGACTGCAGCCCACCAGGCTCCTCAGGCCGGGGACTCTCGCCAGTACAAGTACTGGAGTGCGTTGCCGTTTCCCTCTTCAGGGGATCTTCCCGCCCCAGGGGTCGGCCTGCATCTGCACTGACAGGCAGATTCTTCACCCTGAGCCACTCTCGACTAAACGGGCGTGGTGTCGTGGCCGTGGGCCTGGGGTCACAGCCTGCTGTCGCCCCAGGAGCCCGCTGCCCCCCACGCTTCCCACGTGTGCGGGAGCGGTGTCTGGGGACGGGGGCGCTTCAGCTGCTCCTGTCCCCCTGTCTCTGGGGGTCCCTCTAGTTTGGGATCTTTGCAGAAGAGTTGGGTTTCAGTTCATCTGATCACTCCCAGGACCTCTTGTCAGGCTTAGGATGACCCCCGACTCCTCATCCTGATGTACCAAGCATTTCACCCCGATCACCTCACACTCTGAAGCCCACGGCTCACAGGTCACAGGGCTGATTCCTGACGCTCTGACACGGCGCGCTCACCACTCAGGAGGTGAGCCTTTCCTGCCTGTGCCCTCTGCCTGGCCTGGAGCCCTCCCCATCGTCCTGGGACTGGCCTCCTGGCCTTCCCAGCCTCTGTGTAGACGGCCCCTCCTCAGAGCGGCTGACCGGCCGGGCCTTGCCCTCCGCTGCCCCACTTTTGTCCTCTGGGCCTTTCTGCGCTTTACAGTCAGGGCTCGGCTTGCTTACTTTCAGCTTCTTGAGAGCAGAGGCGTGCCTGTCTTACTCTTGACGAAATCAGAGCAGCGTCAGACGAAGGAAGGAGGCGCTCAAACCGCAGCGACTGCGTTTTTAGGGTTTTTTTAAAACGTGAGAGTGTAGTTAATTACCGTGCTGCGTTGCTTTCTGCTGTGCAGCTCAGTGAATCAGGTCTGTGCAGACGTGTGGCCCCTCTTTTCCAGACTCTTTTCCCATAAAGGTCGTTAGAGTCCACAGTCGTTCCCTGTGCCCTCTGGTGGGTCCTTAATCGTCTGTTCAGCGCCTGTATGTCAATCCCAGCTTCCCAGTTCATCCCTCCCCTGCTTTCCCTCTGGTAACCATCAAGTTGTTTTCTATATCTGTAACTCCATTTCTGTTTTGTAAATACGTTCCTTGATACCATTTTTTTTTTTTAGATTTCACATATAAGCAATATTGTGATATCTGTCCTTCTCTGACTTGGCTTCACTCAGCATGACAGTCTCTAGGTCCGTTCATGTTGCTGCAAGTGGCATTATTTTGCTCTTTTTATGGCTGAGTAATATTCCAGTGTGTGTGTGTGTGTGTGTGTGTGTGTGTGTGTGTGTTCCACATCTTCTTAATCCATTCATCTGTTGATGAACATTTAGGTTGCTACCGTGTCCTGGCTATTGGAAATAGTGTGATGAACACTGGGGCGCATGTATCTACTCAAATTACGGTTTTCTCCAGCTATATGTCCAGGAGTGGGATTGCTATCAAGTGGTAACTCTATTTTTAGCTTTTTAAGGAATTTCCATCCTATTCTCCACAGTAGCTGATTTAGGTTATCTTATTAATAATGCAAAAGAAATAAAAGGTCCTTTTTTTAAAAAAAATTCATACTCACTTCAACATTTATTTATTTCTATTTGGTCAGAGATTAATCAGTTACATACAACAGCCTGTCTTAAGGGGATCCAAATGCGCTGCTCTCTTAAGCTTTGCAAATAAGCTGTCCTAAACCCTTACTCCCTGGCGCTGATTTCAGAATCTCCACTTCATGCATCAGGACCCTTCAGGGCTTATCCTGGACTTCAGGACTGGTTTCACTTCTTCCATAAGCCGCTGCTCTGCACAGATGCCCGGAGTGACTGATTTCCCTGAAACCCGTCTCAGATGCTTAAGCAGAGTTTGATGGATTCACACACGCAAAAGATACTTTTTCATTTGAGTAGGTTAGTGGCACTATTGAATACAAATGATCTGTCCTCGAATATCCTAGAACCTCATGAAAAATCTTCTGGCTAGAAAGTGAGATGCGGTCAAAGACAGGCCTGTCACAGACCGACCCAGGGGACTGATAGCAACTAAAAGACAGATTCTTCAAGCAGCTTCACTTGCTGGGGCAGCCCCAGGGTTTCTACAGCTTAGAAAGCCATCCCCGGTGGCTAGACCTTCAGAAAGGGAGCTGGGAGAAAGCCTTCTTCCCTTGCGGGGGAGGGGTGGTGCAGGAGTTGGGGTCCTGCTTTCTGAAAAGTGACACGTGGACTCTGGTGGGTAGGCTTCACTCCCACAGCACGTTGGCGACCGCTTCTCACGCTTTGTGGAACATGTCCTTGTGCTTGGGGATGTGACCTTATTAACTGGGGGAGGAAATGTAGATTGAGTCTCAAAAACCTGACTTCTGCTGGGACATGGAAGCAGCCTAGATGTCCATCGACGGAAGAGTGGATGCCGAAAGTGTGGTGCATACGGACAGTGGGATGCCACTCAGCTTTAGAACAGAACGTACTTGAGTCAGTCCTCATGAGGTGGATGCACCCAGAGCCTATTGCACAGAGTGAAGTGAGTCAGAAAGAGGAAGACAAGCATTGCGTGCTCGAGCGCGTGTGTGGAAAGGCGGCACTGATGGGCCCGTCTGCAGGGTAGCCGTGCACACGCAGGCGTGGTGAGCAGACCTGTGGACACGGTGCGGGAGGGTGGGCGCGGGGGGACTGGGAGGAGCACGGAAGCACACACGTGACCGTGTGTAGGGCACGGCCGGGGGCCGCCGCGTGACTCAGGGGACTCAGCCCAGTGCTCCGTGACGACCTAGGGGAGGGGCAGGCTGGGAGGTGGGGGGGAGGTTCAGGAGGGAGGGGCCATGTGTGCACATATGTGCGGGACATGTGTGCGCCTGGGGCTGACTCACATTGGCAGAAACCGGCACAGTATTGTAAAGCAAATATCTTGCAAAAAAGAAAATGCAAAGAAAAACCTGACTTCTGAAAAGATTTTAGAAAATTAAAAAAATGAATACGGGGCTACATTTATATTAGCAAGTCCCAGAGAATATATACTATGGCACAGAATCATTTAGTCAAACTGTGCATTCAAAACTAGTGAATTAATTGTTCTCATCTCATTGGTGTCCAATAGCTAGGGGATCTTTATCAAGTGTGGACTTACTTGGGATTTGGACCATGGGAAATGATGGGGAATAGCTCTTTTTCAAGTTTTTTATCCTAGGAGGCGAGCATCTATTTTTTTGCTCAGTTTGACAGTAAGTGTAAAGAAAAGAATGTGAACTTTTGATGGTGTGATCAGGGGTGAGTAATATGGTAAACCCCAGTTATCTCAAGTACAGTAAATAGTTCTGGTAGCTAGAAAAGTGAGGTGTTCTGGTTAATTCAACACCCTTTAAAAAAAAAACAAAAAACCTAGACCACTTCTCTGACTAATTTTTACAGAATTCAATACAAACAGAATTCAGTACAACAAAACACATCCGACCACACAGCTACACCAGACACACGTACGTGTCTTAATGATTCAGACGGTATTTGAGGGTTTCCCCAAGCCCAGGGGTCATGTCGGAAATGGCCATTGGTGGGGACTGGGGGCTGATAGGAGGCTGGCCTGCGACTCCTGGTTGGAAATAGCACCTGCTTTTCCTTGGGGGAGCGACGCGGGAGGGGAAGCAAAGAGCAGGCTTTGGTATCATCACTGCTGTTTGGCCAGAGGTGAAGGCCGCTTCTCATTTTCCCAGGGCTCATCAGGCAATATGTGAGGCTTTTATTGGCCTTATAAAAACTCGCAAATACACAGGCCCTAAAGTGAGATAACGTATGGAAAGGATTTAGTGCTGAGTCGAACACACAGAAACCCTCAGTCACCGGGAAGTGCCTTGAGCCCGTTTGTCTGTGATTCATTCGGTCTGCCGTTGGAGAGCTTCTCACACCTCCTTCTTGGCTGGAGGAACTTGATTTGCCTGAGCTACGACCTCCCGCGTTGTTTACATTTTTGCGAACTGCAGGGAACTATCATTAATTTAAGGGTGAATAGTGAAATCAGTTAATATTATGGCTTCAGACTGTACCTTCATCTCTGGGACAAGAGAGAATTGGGCAAGTGTGAAAAAAATCTAGCTTTTGTTTTTGTTTTCCATGCTGTTAAGAGTCTTGTGAATTTGGGGAGGGCAATTTGACCTTGATTTTGAAAATACTAACTTTACGTGCCCTTTGACTCAGTGTCACTTCTAGGAGACTTTCCTGCATGTATGTAAGGACGGCCATTGTGCACTATTTTGTTTTTGCAGAACAAGCCAGAAAACAAAGTGGGGGGAAAAGGAACTCTCCAGGTAGAAGACCGGCTAATGAATGTAAATTGTTTTGAACTGAAATGCAGCTGTTTAAAAAAACGTAGCAGACATAAAGTCACACAGGAAGACGCCCAATTATTGTAGAGTGGAAAAGTTGAGGTCTGTATGGAGCATATGATTTCATAGTTGAGAAAAAGTTAGAAACACACATATATGCATGTATGCACATAACATATTCTGGAAGGATATACAATATACTGTTCTGTTACTATAATTTAATAATTGTGAGCATTGTGAATTAAAATGATTAGTTATGACAAAATACAAAGATTAGTTGAGAAACACATCTTAAGTGTTTATAGTAAAATGGGTATTAAATTGCTTAAAGATTTGCTCTCTTACGTTTACGCATTTTCTAGTTTGCATTCTAATTTACTTATTCAGACTTCTACACGTATCACATATACAGTTAAACTGCATTTCAACTTGTGTGCGTGTGTGCTGTGTCACTTCAGTCGTGCCCAACTCTTTGAGACCCCATGGACTGTAGCCCACCAGGCTCCTCTGTCCATGGGATTCTCTAGGCAAGAGCACTGGAGTGGGCTGCCATCCTCCCCCAGGGGCCCTTCCCCACCCAGGGATTGAATCTGAGTCTCCTGTGTCTCCTGCATGGGCGGGCAGGTTCTTTCCCACTAGTGCCACCTGGAAAAGTTCAGCTTATGGGCGTTCATAATTTCTAAACCGATATTTTAATTGTATTTTTGACAGTGTAGGAGGTAGTGGTGATCGCATTACTTGTTCACCCCCCACCTCTGTATCAAACTCTTGTACTTATGTTTTCTCTTGACCGCACACAATTCTGAAAGATGATGAGGAAACAGAGGCTCTACCCACTGAAGTGAGTCTCCAGGAAGTTTGGGAACCAGCGCTCAAACTGGGTCTGGCTGCAGAGAGCCTGCTATTCCCACGTGTCTTTCTGCCTGAGATATGGAGGTGCAGGTGAATTCACTTCTCAGAGAGTCTGTTTTGCCTTTGAAATAGATAATTTTGGGAAAGAAAGAAAGATATAACAGAAAACACGTTTTCATTGTTTGCTCTTGTCGATTTCTAGCACATTCCACTCATCATCACTGTTAACTCTTCTGTGTTGCACATGCGTCTGACCTTTGAACACAGGCTTAGAAGCTGATGGAAACCTCCCAAGCCCGTTCGATTCTGCTGTTTCCACAGTGTGAACCAACCCCGTGGGCGTGGGGCCCAGGGCAGCCTGCCGCCTGGAGCCGCTGCAGCCTTGGGGCTGGACCTGCCTGGGATGAGAGCCACACCACCATACCACTGCTTATTTTCTTGAGATAAAGAACAAAGGAAAACACAGGAGTGAAATCTGCTTTTGAAAGCGTTCAAGCAGTGTCATTTTTATTGGTTGAACTCACTCTAGGTGTGGCCTGGTTTTGCTCCCAGAGGTTTCCGCCGCCTTAGAGCAGACGAGCGGGCGGCCCGGGGCGGGAAGAGCGGAGCCCTGGACGGCCCTTCCCAGTCCCGCCGCTGGCTCCCTGGGTCCTTCCCGCCCTCCCTGCCTTGAGGTCCCGTCTTTGTCTGAAGGTGATCCTGGCATTTCCAACCCAGCAAAATGGGATTGGCGCCGGGGCTGCGTTCACGGACCGGCCGTCTGGCCCGGCCTGGCTGGCTGGCTGATGTGGCTGTGCGGGGCCTTTGTTGCTGCGAGGCCCTTCCTAGTTGCAGAGACTGGGCTGCGCTCGAGCTGCGCCGCGCCGGCTCCTCCGTTCCGGAGCGCGGGCTGTGAGGCGTGCGGACCTCGGAAGCTGCAGCGCGTGCGCTCGGTGGTTGTGGTGCTCGGGCTTACTCGTCCTGAGACTCGCGTGATCCTACGGGATCAGGGATCAAACCTGGGTCCCCTGCATTGCAAAGCGGAATCTTAACCCCTGGACTGGAGACGCCCTGCCCCAGTTTTATGAAAGACTTTTTAGAGGAAATGAGAATGATTCTGAGATCTGAAAGAGAAATAGCAGAGGCACCCCAGTTATCCGGGGAGAGGGGTCGGAATGTAGAGCAGCCCAGAGGTTCTCTCAGAGAACTCTGCGCGTTGGTCCAGCCGTGTCTCCATCCAGCTGTGTCTCCATCCAGCTGTGTCTCCAAGTCTTTGAAAGAGGATATTGGCTACAGGCTAGGTAGGCCCTTGACCTTGTTAACGGCTCATCATATCAGTATAACTAGGATATAGAAACATTCCTGGAATCAATGACTTTTTTCCTAAAAATCCCTCCAACGTTGTTATTGACACTGTGGGAATTTATGACTCATATCTCCTGCATATCTGTCTTCTCTTCCTGAAGTCACTTTGGCAGCCGATATGCCTGGTCAAGGTGAAAACTTGAGGAACTTGTGCAGAGTGAAGTGATAACTGCCAATTCTTGAAAAGGGACTGTTGGTATAATATCCTTTTCGCAAAAATCAGGAAACGTTTAAGGCTGGAGTTTCTGTTTTCAATAACGAAGATGGATAGCCACAGAAGAGGAGGACGAAGGAAAACAGAATGCTCCAGCCTCAGGCGGTGGTTTGGGCTCGTTTTATTTGTCACTGATGGAAACACCAAATGACAATTCCCCTTTTATTTCTTTTCCTGTGTCCAGCACTAAAGCATGCTTCTGAACCCTGAGCTGTATTATCTTCAGACAATACACAAACCTAGTTTTTCCTGATTTATATATGCCAGAGTTTGGGGTCTCATCTACCCTCTGGCTAGGTGAGGAAATCTTTCTTTGGAGTTCTTTTCCTTACTCTGTTTCAACACCAAAATTTATTTATTTGTGTTTTTGCCTGTGGGTACTAAAGCTGAAAGAGTGCAAGTCACATTTGAAAACACCTCTGTGCCAATGGGCTAATCAGCCTGAAAAGTCCTAGATGTGGCACACGGGATCTTCTCTTTTTTTCAGTCATGGCGCATGGGATCTAGTTCCTTGCTGCTGAGTCGCTTCAGTCATGTCTGACTCTGTGCGATCCCATAGACGGCAGCCCACCAGGCTCCCCCGTCCCTGGGATTCTCCAGGCAAGAACACTGGAGTGGGCTGCCATTTCCTTCTCCAGTGCATGAAGTGAAAAGTGAAAGTGAAGTCGCTCAGTCGTGTCCAACTCTTCTCGACCCCATGGACTGCAGCCGTAGACTAGTTCCCTGACCAGGGACCAGACAAACCTGGGCTCCCTGCATCGGGAGCCCGGAGTCTTAGCCGATGGACTAGTAGTGAAATCCCTGCAGTATGATTTTAAACTGACAGATGTGTTCTGGTTCAAGGTCAGCCATAAGTTGAATTGTAAAGAAAAGAAAAAAATACAGTGTATAATTAACACAATTTAATACTAAGGGCCAAGCATGGTCAGGTCACGGGCTTCCCCGGGCTCAGACGGCAAAGGATCCGCCCACAGTGCAGGAGGCCTGGGTTCGAGCCCAGGGTTGGGAAGATGCCCTGGAGGAGGGCACAGCAACCCACTCCAGTCTTCTTGCCTGGAGAATTCCTGTGGACAGGGGAACCCGGCGGGCTACAGTCCACGGGGCTGCGAAGAGTCAGACATGACTGAGCGACTAAGCACAGCACAGCACACACGGGCAGATCGTGAACGGAATGACTTTAGCGAAAAGAGAAACAACAAAACGCTATTCTTTTAACTGACGGCAAATGTCCACTAATCATAAATGAAAGGCAGTCCGCAATTCTTTCAGTAAAAGCCCTGGTTGGAAACTGAGACTCCTGCAGTAAATGTTAAGCACCATCGGGTCGGGTACATTAGTCACATGTGTGTAATAAAGGCAGTAAATCGACATAACTGTGGCTATGATGAAATGTGGATGAAGCACTTTGAACCCCCACAGAAATAAGCAGAGTATAAATAGATAGCATGCTCAGGCAGAGAGAAAATCGAGTGCTATTTCAGCGCTTGGGCCAGTGATAGTTTACTGTTCAGGCCCTTTGGTCGAGTCAGTGTTCATGTGGTGCTGTGCATTAACTGAGACAAAAATAGTCTGTGCACATCACTGTCTTGGACAGATTCCTGAGTGATCAGCAGAAACTGTTCCAGCAGACCACTCCCCTACAAGGAAGGGACTTATACTATTTTAAATATTCACCTAAAAATCCAAGCTGTTTGGACGATTTGTTTGGTGATATGTCTGGTTCACAGAGAAGCAGTGAGGCATGCGCAATGGAAAAAGACAAAGTGGCCCGCACTCCAAGCTCTGGGGCCCGGACCGGCCGGCCTCAGCGCCCAGCTCTGCGCTTCCCGGCCGTGTCGACCTTGGGCGCGCCACTTGGCCCCTCTGTGCCAGGTCTTGCTCCTGAGTCGGTGGGGTCGCTGACAGTCCCAGCCTCACTGTTGTTGAGACGGTGACGTGGCTTGATGCAGTAAAGCGCTCAGCCCAGCACCTGGCGCAGAGCGAGTGTGAGCCGCCCGCGTGTCGTCTCTCAACCTTTCCCTTCCTTGTGATGTTTTTCTCTTTGTAGGATTTAAGAAAAGGTGGTTATTTGGCTGCGGCAGGCCTCAGCTGAGGCATGCAGGGGCTCTGGTTGCGGTGAGGGCTTCGTTGCCCCACAGCGTAAGGGGTCTTTGCTCCCTGAGCAGGGGTCTCGCCGTGTGCCTGCATTGCAGAGCCTTAACCACCAGGCCACCAGGGAGGTCCCCACGGTGGGTGTTTTTCAACAGCCTTTCTTGATCATGCCCCATGTGTCAAGCACTTGTTCCCACACTGCTTAACCTTGCCTGTCTGTTATGAAGCCACAGTCAAGTATTTGAACCCAAGTCTGTTTGGTCCGAGACCATCCTTTTCATCGTGACACTTAACTGTTCTTTCTTAAAAATAAGCCCTTTGAGTTCAACTCCAGCCAGTTCTGGCTCACTGCTGTATCCATTTGAGCTCTATTTTTATTTGCAACTTTGAGTATGTCTCATCACTTCAGTTTATATCTCCCCAACTAAATTCTGTGTTCTTTTTTATTAATTATTTTAGTTGGAGGATAATTAGTTTACAGTTTTGTGGTGGTTTTCCCATACATCGACATGAATTACGCACGGATGCACGTGTCCCCATCCTGACCCCCTCCCCCTCCCTCCCCACCCCTTCCCTCCCGGTTGTCCCAGAGCACCTGCTTTGAGTGCCCTGCTTCATGCATCAAACTTGCACTGGTCATCTATTTTACATATGGTAATGTACATGTTTCAGTGCTATTCTCTCAAATCATCCCACCCTCACCTTCTCCTGCTTTGTCCCAGAGCACCGGCTTTGAGTGCCCTGCTTCATGCATGAAACTTGGTCGTCTGTTTTACATATGGTTGTGTGTTGTGTTAGTCGCTCAGACGTGCCTGACTCTTTGCGACCCCATGGACTGCAATCCACCATGTTCCTCTGTCCATGAGATTTTCCAGGCAAGGATACTGGAATAGGTTGCCATTTCCTTCTCCAAGGGATCTTCCCAACCCAGGGATCAAACCCGGGTCTCCTGCACTGCAGGCAGATTCTTTACCGACTGAGCTGCAAGGGAAGCCCTTACGTATGGTAATATACACGTTTCAGTGCCGTTCTCTCAAATCATCCCACCCTCTCCTTCTCCCACAATGTCCAAAAGTCTGTTCTTTACATCTGCGTCTCTTTCGCTGCCTTGCATACAGGGTCATTGTTACTGTCCTCTGAACTCCTCATATATGCCTTAGTATGCCGCACTGATGTTTAAATCCTGTGTTCTTCAAGAGGAAGCGTCTCTCATAACTCCCTCTGGCACCCTTTCTGACTGCCTTTCAGTCTGATTTTACCAGAGTCAGGCATGGCTGAAGGACTAAACAGATCGGAATTTCCATCAGCCGTGAAGCTTCCCACATACCTAAGCAGCAGGACAGCTGCTCACGGCTTCCGCAGAAGCCACGCACAGCACCCAGGCCTGTGAAACGCAGGCCATTCCCGAGTCCACAAACAGTCCTCATGCAAGAAAAAGTGCAGTCACTCAGGAAGTAGCTGTGGAACCCTTTCCACTGTCTGTAGGGCCGTTACTACAGGAGGACCAAGAGTATGACCTCCAGGAGGCCCCCGAGGGGGCGTTACTTGTTGAGTCCAGCATCATCCAGGGTCTGAACTTCATCCTGGCAGCCCGGAGATCCGATTTGTTGATTCCTGAGGACAGATCTGACTCTTAGGGACTGACTCCCACCAGCAGCCCACTGGACAGGTGCTCAACCAAAAGGCCAGTATATTCATCTGTAAATGAGACAGCTGGTGCTTTGCTGGCCCAGCCCATTCTCTCTCTCCAGGCAGGTTTTCTTCAGAAACCAGATGGGCCTCAGAGGTAGCTTGGCGAGCGCAAGATCTGAACAAAGAAAGTGAGGAGACTGGGTTGGTTTGAAAACAATGACAGCAAGATGACATCACACGCTTATTCCCAAGATTGCCTGGGTTACGCAGCCAAGGTTAGCGTGGAGGCGGCCGCGGCCAAGGCCGGCGTGGTGCGGCCGAGGCTGGGATGGAGGTGGCCGAGGCTGGCCCTCCAGTCCACTGGCCTGCAGCTGACTGGTCTGCTTCCGCCTGGCACAGTCATCCGCTACGCATACCCATCGGATTGGAGCAGATCCACCCGCTGTCTTCAGAGTGCCTTTCTTCCTCTGTGCTGGCCGCCTGTGCGGTCCTAGAGATGGGGCGTGTCTGAGGGGCAGGGTCCGGGGCAGGCTCTCACCTCCCAGAATGGATTGTTGGTACACTTGGCGAGCTGCCATCCAAGGCAGCTCAAAGTCAGGCAAGAAGAGAGGCATATTCTGTTATTCTTGGTAAAATAAATCACACCGTTTAAAGTGCACAAGAGACAGGAAGGAGAAGAGAGCAGAGGGCTTCTCTCCAGGCAAGTGTTTACTCCTCCAGCTGTGTGATCACAGGCGTCCACACTGAGTCCTCAGACAGGTTGCTTTTCAAGCCCCGCCCCCGCGTCCCGGGTTCCCCTTTCTCTGAGCCCTGCCGCACTTGTCTCAGCTCAGAGGCCAGCCTGCGTCTTCAGCTCCTTTCTCAGGGCTGAGTTAGGTCCCAGTGTCTTTGAAATTCCCTCTTGTAGAGGCAGCTTCAGCCATCCAAGGTTGCCATGGGCACAGCTGAGCTGGTGGCCGCATGGGCCCCTCTTGCGGGGAACAGCATCCTGAGCCCAGGGTCCCCCGTGGCAGTGCTCAGCTGACTTGGAGCCTGGTGAGGTGGGCAGATCGCTCATCAGCCTCTTCTGCAGAGGCCCAGCTTCCTCACTGCGGGGCCTGGAGGAGCAGACACCCCACCTCTGCCCGCCTCTGCTTGGTCTTGGCCTTTAGCCAAGAGAGAGGTGGACGGAAAATGGTCTGCCCCTTTGCTCTCTGAGCTGCTGACTGGTCTAACTCTGTGTGGAAAGCCTCATACTTGTTATCCTTCCCTAGCATGTCCTGAGGTGAGGTGAGGTGAAGTCACTCAGTTGTGTCTGACTCTTTGCGACCCCATGGACTGTGACCTACTAGGCTTCTCTGTCCATGGGATTCTCTAGGAAAGAGTACTGGAGTTGATTGCCATTTCCTTCTCCAGGGGATCTTCCCGACCCAGGAATCGAACCCGGGTCTCCCGCATTGGAGGCAGACGCTTTAACCCGTCCTGGTCCATGGCAAACGGTGGGTTTGAGCCACACCTTCAGTGTGACATGGATTTGCCCATGCGTTGGTGGCCTGCATGCACTGAGCTGTGTGTCACGTGTAACACACACAGGACCATGGCCTCAGTGGTCTCAGAAGACCCCCAAAGCCTTACTGCTGCTCCCTCCCAGCGCGCTCACCCCTGCTGGGCTGCATCCATATCACACCGGGAATTCTTTAAACGAGTTGTCCTCATCCTTGGCTTTCTCGGAGGCTCAGACCATAAAGAATCTGCCTGCAGTGAGGGAGACCTGGGCTTGATCCCTGGGTTGGGAAGACCCCCTGGAGAAGGGAAAGGCTACCAACTCCAGTATTCATGCCCAGAGGGTTCCATGGACAGAGGAGCCTGGTGGGCTGCAGTCCATGGGGTCCCAAAGAGACGACTTAGACAGATGCCCGAAGTGGGAACATGAGGTTGTGTTGGTCCAAAAGGCGTCCCTGAGGAGACCGACACGGAGCAGAGCTGCACGGAAGGCTTCCTGTGCTCCTCGGACGTGTGTGTAGCGCAGCTGGGAGCGGGTTGTAGGATGGGCTATGACGCCAGCCGCGTAGGCGTCTACTGTGACGGTCTTGCGGGAGAGTATGCACAACCACTCCCGGTCCTGCTCTTTAATCAGCAGGGAGGCCGAGGTGGCTGCCCTTCCATCACCATCCCCCCCTCCGGGCCCCAGGGGGCCCATGCAGGCTCTCCCCGAGTCCCTCCATGGAGACGGGATGAGGCAGCCTGTCCAGGGACAAGATCTGCGCCCATGTGGTCAGCCAGTGTAGTTGGGCATTTTCTCAGCAGGTGTGGCTGGAAGGTCACCCGAGGTCACCTCCTGCGTTTTCATGGTGCTTTGTGGAGGACTGTGGCCAGAGGACGTGTTCACTGCCCGCCTCACCAGGCTCCACGAGCGTGTTCAGGTGGGTTCTGCCAGTTGTTGTGGCAGCCTCAAGTAAGGCCACCCGCCTCCATCCCAGCTGCACCCTAAAATCACCCAGGAATATGTTGTAGGCTGATGCCCAGACTGAATTCCACCAGGCTCTATGGGTGGGAAGCAGAGTCCCTGAGTGACTGTGAGTGTGAGTGTGAGTGACTGTGAGTGAGTGTGAGTGTGAATGACTGTGAGTATGAGTGTGAGTGACTGTGAGTGAGTGTGAGTGACTGTGACTGTGAGTGTGAGTGACTGTGTGAGTGTGTGAGTGTGAGTGTGACTGAGTATGAGTGAGTGTGAGTGTGAGTGAGTGTGTTAGCAAGGCTGAGGGCTTGCTCTCTGGTGACCTAAATGGGAAGGGAATCCAGAAAAAGGGAATAAATGGGGCTTCCCTTGTGGTCCAGTGGTTAAGAATCCGCCTTGGAGTACCGGGGTCGTGGGTTCGTCCTCTGCTCTCTCATCCTCTTCGATCCCACATGCCTTGGGACAACCGGGCCTTGGGCCGAACTACCGAACCTGCGAGCTGTAAGCATGGAGCCTGCGCTCTGCAGAGAGAAGCCCGCACATCATGACTAGAGAGAGCCCTCGGACAGCAGCGGAGACCGAGAGCAGCCCAAACAGAAACCAGGGAAGAGAGGATACATGCATGGGCGTAGCTGGTTCATCTTGCTGTGCGGCAGGAACTGACACCCCGTCGTCAGGCAGCCTTACTCCAGTAAGAGTAATTTAAAAGAAGACTGAGGACTAACTGCTGTAAGGAAGGGAGAGAGGATGAAAGCAAAGCAGGGTAGAAGGGAAGAAGGGACTTGAGAAATACGGAAGAAATGGAGGGCTGTCCTGGGATGGTGGAGAGAGCCGGTTCCTAACCAGCAGGTGCCCGGGGGTCCCCCAAGAGGGAGGTGTGCCAGCCCAGTCCCCCCAGGATGAATATGGGAATCAGGGTCGCGCCCCCAGGATGAATATAGGCAATCGATGCCACGCCCCCTAGGATGAATATGGGGATCGAGGCCGCGCCCCACAGGATGAAAGGATGAATATGAGGATCGAGGCCACGCCCCCAGGATGAATATGGGGATCGAGGCCACGCCCCCAGGATGAATATGGGGAGCGAGGCCACGCCCCCAGGATGAATATGGGGATCGAGGCCACGCCCCCAGGATGAATATGGGGATCGAGGCCACGCCCCCAGGATGAATATGGGGATCGAGGCCACGCCCCCAGGATGAATATGGGGATCGAGGCCACGCCCCCAGGATGAATATGGGGATCGAGGCCACGCCCCCAGGATGAATATGGGGATCGAGGCCACGCCCCCAGGATGAATATGGGGATCGAGGCCACGCCCCCAGGATGAATATGGGGATCGAGGCCACGCCCCCAGGATGAATATGGGGATCGAGGCCACGCCCCCAGGATGAATATGGGGATCGAGGCCACGCCCCCAGGATGAATATGGGGATCGAGGCCACGCCCCCAGGATGAATATGGGGATCGAGGCCACGCCCCCAGGATGAATATGGGGATCGAGGCCACGCCCCCAGGATGAATATGGGGATCGAGGCCACGCCCCCAGGATGAATATGGGGATCGAGGCCACGCCCCCAGGATGAATATGGGGATCGAGGCCACGCCCCCAGGATGAATATGGGGATCGAGGCCACGCCCCCAGGATGAATATGGGGATCGAGGCCACGCCCCCAGGATGAATATGGGGATCGAGGCCACGCCCCCAGGATGAATATGGGGATCGAGGCCACGCCCCCAGGATGAATATGGGGATCGAGGCCACGCCCCCAGGATGAATATGGGGATCGAGGCCACGCCCCCAGGATGAATATGGGGATCGAGGCCACGCCCCCAGGATGAATATGGGGATCGAGGCCACGCCCCCAGGATGAATATGGGGATCGAGGCCACGCCCCCAGGATGAATATGGGGATCGAGGCCACGCCCCCAGGATGAATATGGGGACCGAGGCCACGCCCCCAGGATGAATATGGGGATCGAGGCCACGCCCCCAGGATGAATATGGGGATCGAGGCCACGCCCCCAGGATGAATATGGGGATCGAGGCCACGCCCCCAGGATGAATATGGGGATCGAGGCCACGCCCCCAGGATGAATATGGGGATCGAGGCCACGCCCCCAGGATGAATATGGGGATCGAGGCCACGCCCCCAGGATGAATATGGGGATCGAGGCCACGCCCCCAGGATGAATATGGGGATCGAGGCCACGCCCCCAGGATGAATATGGGGATCGAGGCCACGCCCCCAGGATGAATATGGGGATCGAGGCCACGCCCCCAGGATGAATATGGGGATCGAGGCCACGCCCCCAGGATGAATATGGGGATCGAGGCCACGCCCCCAGGATGAATATGGGGATCGAGGCCACGCCCCCAGGATGAATATGGGGATCGAGGCCACGCCCCCAGGATGAATATGGGGATCGAGGCCACGCCCCCAGGATGAATATGGGGATCGAGGCCACGCCCCCAGGATGAATATGGGGACCGAGGCCACGCCCCCAGGATGAATATGGGGATCGAGGCCACGCCCCCAGGATGAATATGGGGACCGAGGCCACGCCCCCAGGATGAATATGGGGACCGAGGCCGCGCCCCACAGGATGAAAGGAAGAATATGAGAATCGAAGCTAAGCCCCCAGGATGAATATGGGCGATCGAAGCCATGCCCCCCAGGATGAATCTGGCCGCTCGAGGCCACGCCCCCAGGATGAATATGGGGATCGAGGCCACGCCCCCCAGGGTGAATATGGGGATCGAGGCCGTGCCCGGGTCTAGGTGTGGTCAGATGCACCTGGTCTCGCCACCAGCTGTGTATCTCAGGGCACAGAGCTCCCCTGAACTTCCCTGAGCTTCTGGGTTCTCTGATGGTCCCTGCAGGGCTGTGCAATGGATTTGATGGGATGACAGTGAAGGTGACACGCGACGGCTGTTCTGCACGTGGTTGCTCCGTAGTAAGAAGCTTTAGAAGAAATGCCTACTTCTATTCCAATAAAAGTTACCAGTTCTTCGCATCAGTTATTTCTCTCTGCTCTCCTGAAAGACAGTGGTTCTGAAATATTGGCTCAGGAGAGTTAATACAGATCTCAGAGGCCCGGCTCACAGAAGGACTCATATTTACATCAGCCCCCGGGGTGACTGACACAGCAAAGCCCGGGGGCCTTTCTGTAAGGAAAGCTGGGGCATCCCGCTCTGTTGTGAGGACCAGAAGGATCAGCTGCAGTAGGTGCCGGGAAGGCTCACCGCCTTCTGCTTGTTTGCTTCACCTCCTGTTTCCTGAACTTTCTAATGATTTTTGGTGAACTTCTGCCCCACCCCAACATAGACAAGGGCCAGCAGGCACCCGACGGGGTAATTTTGGCAAGGTTCCACCTTTCATTTACAAGTCAAACTGAGACAGGCTCTAAAGCTGGCCTCCTCCAAATTAGTAACCCCTCGCCAAGCAAGGCGAGAGCCTTTCCCCTCTGCCTGCAGAGGCGAGAATGAGTCGTCTCGCTCACTCTCTATGCTCGATACCCCTGAAAGCGTCTCATTTGGAGCCTCCAATCGTCAGCTATGAGAGTGCAAAGTGAAACAGCACCCTCTCAGCGTTTAGTATTCATTTTCAAAGGCACAAGGAGCCCCTTGGACCACAGCGAATCAAAGCGTCTGTGCACGGTCAAGTTTGCATGGGTGCTGCGAGAGTGTCGGCCTGTGGGAGCCTGTGGGCCCAGGGACGCCTGGTGGATTTAGAGCTGATAGTTTCTGTTGTAACTGCAGTGGGAAAGAGGGTGTGTCTGCCCGGCAGAGCCTGAGGCCTGGGGGCAGGAGGGGCTCTGGTGATGCTGGCCCCTGGCCAGTCAGGGTCTGCGGGGGATGGAGGGGGTCTCCTTCCTCTGCAGTGTGGTCCCCACTGCTTCTTGGAGGCAGAGTTCCCACTCCGAGCAGCCTGGCCACTTCCTGGCTGGTGGCAAATCACTCACGTTGCCCTGGTAGGCCCGGGAAAGTGGAAACGCCACAGGGCCCAAGCCCGCGGGGTGGGCGGGCACCCGCCTCCGCCCCCGCTCCGGGGGGTAAATTCTGTCCCCGGAGCCACTGTCTCAGAGCCGCCCACGGTTCGTTTTGTTTCATGAAGGGGAGGGACTCCTGCTGCAGGCTTTGCTGAAGGACAGGAATTCCTAGCAACACCATGGGCTTCTGCTTGATGGGCAGAACTTTAATTTCTCTCTTTTCTGTCCTTTATGATTTGGTGAGGGTGCTGGAGTTTGAGCCTTTTAAGTGGTCTTTATCATCCTAAAACTAAAATTTATTTTCCGTAAACTGTCAGGGGTTAATAAAATATCTGCTAGTGATCTCTGAAGTTTTTGGAAGGGAGAAGAAGGGAAAAGAAGGAAGAAGTGTTGCAGAAATGTAAGGTTTTAAAATTCGTATCCAAAGTTGTGCTTGAATGATAGAGACCATAGGTTGCCAAATGCTGAGTTGATGCTTGCCGGGCGGGGGCATGGGAATATCCTGGAGTTCTTTCATGAGTGAAGGGAGTATTAAATAGTCATCAAAATATCTTTTTGATATGTATCAGTATACAGAAATGGCTAAATGAAGGAATAGTCGGAAAAATGGCGCCATGCCAGTGATGAGATTTAATATCTGTTGAGCACCCTACGTGCCATTCAAAGCGCAGCTCGCCTTCGCGGGCACTCGCTCCGTCTTCTAGCCTGTAGGTCAGACACTGCCGTCACCCTCCTCTTAGAAAGAGGAGGGGCGGATCTGGTAGAAATCCCTTGACTTGAGCTATCAATGTCAGCGTCCTTGCAAGTATCAACAGTAACACTGAGACCTGGAAGCAATCAAGCCCCTGGCCGAGAGGTGCCTTCTGTCCTAAGCTGGAGCTGGGATCTTTCCTCCCACACTCAGCATGTGGCCCTCTGGAAACCAGGGCTACGGGACTCAGCTTCCCTGGCTTCACCCTTCTTGCCTCATTTTGCAAATGGCACCAGGAGGGAACGTGTGGAGGGGTTCCTCTTCAGAGCCAGGTGTGAGGTGAGCTAAGACTCGGGCTCTGGAGGCATCCAGGGCTGCCTCCTGGAAAGCTGCAGTGTCCGGTGTGTGTCTGAGAATCTGGCAAGGCTGCCAAACCAGGCCGCTTTCTTATCGTCTATTTGATGCTCTCTAGACGCGTCTGCCTTGAAAACTGGAAGCTTTTTCTTTCCCAACTGCAGTAACTTGGCTGAGCACTTCCCTGGCTCCCAGGAAACGTTCTTTGGTGGGTGGACCATTCCTTCTCGCTCTCCGTTGTGAAATCTGTGTGTATCAAGTGCGGGAAAGGAGGTGAAAGCCATTGCTTGGCGCCCACGCTGTGCTTCAGGAAACCTGTTCAGAGGTTCCCAAGCAGAGGTTCTGGAAGCAGAGAACCGGCCAGAATATTCTTGCTGCTTTACTGTTATTCTTAAATGACAGACTTGTGCTTTTCCCTCCGTTTTAACTGAGTCAAGTCCCATGACTTCTGTGATCCTCAAATCCTCCATAAATTCACATGCAACTGGCTTCCCCCAACCCCGCCCTACTCCCTTGAAACCCTCTCCCTTCCCAGCCTGGGAACCTGCCCTTTAAATTGGACATGGCTCGGATTTTAATCTCTCCTCAAAGGCACAGTGACAATTTCACAACAAAGCAGGCAGCTGGGTGGGGGGAGAGAGTTTTGTTTTCTGCTCCCATTAAGAGAGCAACTGCTCTTCCTTTGTCCCGTGGGCCGAGTCTTGGCAGCAGGCGGGGAGACTTGACTTTGGTGTCGCAACATCCATGAGACCCGAGTGAGTCTGGGCTCCTCGAAGGTGAACTGCAGCTGTTTGGATAAAATTCTAAAATCTTGTTTGTGCGATTCTCAGCCCTTGTTTTACAATCGCTCTTCCTGGCAGAGAAACCAGGAAGCTTTCCTTTCCCAGGATCCCGGGCAGGTAATTGTTTTCCCAAACTGCATTTTAATCGCTAATGGAAATGGACATTCTTCGCCCTGAGAACCTTCTCCTTTGTCTATAAAGTCTGTAAACCATCCGCATTCTCCCTGGGCCTTGGATTCAGCCCTGACACTGGATTACAGACCATCCATCCCTTCCCGAGATGCATTTCCATCTCTGGTTGTAATTTAGGGCCATTTACATTTCTCAACAATGGTCTCTTGGAATCTTGGAGCGCTTTCCTACTCGGCGGCTGGCTGTGGCCAGGTGGCCTGTGATCTCCAGAGAGGAGGGATTGGTGAAGTCTGTTTCTCGGTGTCATTAAGGAGCGCAACCTGCCGAGAGCCGGTAGTTTTTACCACCGGCTGGTCTCTTGTTGACATATCAGGAGGCCCCTGGCTCAGGAGACACAACCCAGGAGGCCCCCAGGGGCCCCGATTCTGTGCCGGGGACTGGGTGGGGCTGTTCTTCCGAGCAGGAGGAGTGGGTTCATTTTCCACCCTTGTCCCCTCCTGGCGTGCTCCTTGGAAGGAAAGCAGTGCCAAACCTAGACAGCGTATTAAAAAGCTGCGACATCACTTTGCCAACAAAGATCCGTCTAGTCAAAGCTATGGTTTTCCCCGTAGTCATGCACAGAGGTGAGAGTTGGACCATAAAGAAGGTTGAGCACTGAAGAATTGATGCTTTGAACTGTGATGCTGGAGAAGAAACTCTTGAGAGTCCCTCCGACTGCAAGGAGATCCAACCAGTCCATCCTAAAGGAGACCAACCCTGAATATTCATTGAAGGACTGGTGCTGAAGCTGAAGCTCCAATACTTTGGCCACCTGATGCGAAGAGCTGACTCATTAGAAAAGACCTTGTTGTTGGGAAAGATTGAGGGCAGGAGGAAAAGGGGGCAGCAGAGGATGAGATGGTTGGATGGCATCACTGACTCAATGGACATGAGTTTGAGCAAACTCTGGCAGATGGTGAAGGACAGGGAAGCCTGGCGTGCTATAGTCCATAGAATTGCAAAGAGTCAGGACATGACTGAGCAACTGAACAACTCCTCTGGGTAGGGAGAGTGTTCCCTTCCCTGGTGATCGGCCAATCTGCAGACAGGGAGGCTCGGAAACTCAGACACATCCCGGAGCCCCACTCCCTCAACCCCTCTGAGGGTCCAGTGCCTCTGCTCGCTCCAGGGCCGGGGCTATGTCCTGAGGGTCACTAGAAGCAAAAAAGCCAAGATTCTTGAAGGGCGAAGTCTAACTTGCCAGAAAGTCTTACTGTTCATCAGCAAACATCCGTCCATGATGAACCTAAGCCTGGCCTAGGTTCTCTGATACCAACGAGCTCGCCACCCAGAGATTCCAGCCCAAGGTCAACACGGAGGGGGCAGGCGGTGAGCACTGTGGCCAGGCCAGCCTCTCGGGCGCCAGGGAGCGGCTGTTAGCCGGCTGGCGGGCAGCCGACCGTGGGGTTGGGGTCAGGATAGGTGTTCGGAGAGACCTCAGGGCCCCCTGGCATGTCGTGCTGGAGGGGACCTGTGCCTATAGGAGGCCCTGGGTGAGGTCTCGGCCTTTTCAATGTTCACGTGCCGTTCTTCCTGTCGCGGTAGAGATGCGTGAGCTGAGAACTGCAAAGGCTGGCTGAAGAGTGAAGCCTTCACCTTCCTTCCCCAGCGGCTCATCGGTAAAGAGCCCGCCTGCCACTGCAGAGGCTTCAGTCCCGGGTCGGGAAGCTCCCCTGGAGGAGGATGTGGCAGCCCACTCCAGCACTCCTGCCTGGAGAGCCCCTGGTCAGGGGAGCCCGGCGGTAGGGTGCATGAGCTCACAGACTCAGGCACGCCTGTGGCTTAGCAGGCGCCGGCAGGAAAGGTGTTGGGTCCACCCTGCCTGCGGCGGGCGGGGAGTGCCCCAGGAGCGGGCTGAGGTCAGGCTGCTGCCCGCGTCGCCATGCACCACCGCCTGCCCCTCGCCCCCTCCTTCACTGACTCGCTCGTTCTTACTGCATCTACGCATCTCTAACTCGCTCAACAGACATCTCCAGAGCAAGCGTCTCCTACACGCCGGGCGCTGCTGGGCAGACGGGCTTCCTGTCAGGAGCCCGAGCAGGAAGCTTGTAGAATCCTAGTCCCCAGGGGCCTGGCCACCCGCGTGGCCTCCCAGGCCCCCGTCCGCACACTCCTCGGGCCCCGAGGGCCAGGGGGGCTGCAGAGAGGACCGGAAGCAGGCCTGTCTCTCGGCCACGTCCCATCATTATGGAAAATACTGATGAGTCTGCGCGGGATGCTGTCACCGGGTCCTCAGCACCGGTTGCTGCCGCCGCCGTGCTCTGCTCTGATAAAGCGGCGTCCCGGCAGGGGACCGCGCAGGACGCTGACGGGCACAGACCGCGGGGCCTGTCCGGGGGCGTGCACAGCCAGATGACAGGGGTGGTGGTGGAGCTGAGGTGGCTGTTTAGATCTCCCTTTGCTTGAGAATGCCACCCACAGCTTTCACCCTCCTTCCCGTCACCCGTCACCCGAGTCAGCTGGACTCCCTTTATCCCCTGAGCTCTGGGATGTGAGAAACTCCTCTCTGAGGCTTCGAGACTCCCGTGAAGCGGGTGCAACTGAGCGGCCCCTGGCACTCTGCTCTGAGAGGCCCAGGCCGCACAGAAACCTCAAGAGCAGAGATCCTCTGTTGCCAGGCTCTGAGAGCGTGTCTGAACAGAGCGTCTCCTCAGTGGTCCCGGTAGCTCACCATCCCACGGGGCACCGGCTCAGGGCCCCGAGCCTCCCCGGGAGCATCCTTGGCCACCTGTGCCCTGGGAGGTGGGAAGAGCAAGGGTCAGAAAAATCTGAATTTGAATCTCGTCTCCACCATCAACCAGTGGGTTGGTCCAGACCATCTCTCGCTCTCTCTGTCTCTGTCTCTGTCTCTGTCTCTCTCTCTCTCTCTGTCTCTCTGTCTCTCTCTCTGTCTCTGTGTGTGTGTGTGTGTCTCTCTCTCTGTCTCTCTCTCTCTCTCTGTCTCTCTCTGTCTCTCTCTCTCTGTCTCTGTCTCTCTCTCTGTCTCTCTCTTTGTCTCTCTCTCTCTCTGTCTCTCTCTGTCTCTCTCTCTCTGTCTCTGTCTCTCTGTCTCTCTCTCTGTCTCTCTCTCTCTGTCTCTGTCTCTCTCTCTCTGTCTCTCTCTCTGTCTCTGTCTCTCTCTCTCTCTCTCTGTCTTTCTCTCTCTGTCTCTCTCTCTGTCTCTCTCTCTCTGTCTCTCTCTGTCTCTCTCTCTCTGTCTCTCTCTGTCTCTCTCTCTGTCTCTCTCTCTGTGTCTCTGTCTCTGTCTCTCTCTCTCTCTCTCTGTCTCTGTCTCTCTCTGTCTCTGTCTCTGTCTCTCTTTTAATGGGAGTGCAGTTCCTTCAGGGGCTTCCCCAGTGCCTCAGCAGTAAAGACCCCGCCTGTAATGCAGGAGACGAGAGACACGGGCTCCATCCCTGGGTGGGGAAGATCCCTGATGGAGGAAATGGCAGCCCACTCCAGTGTTCTTGCCTGGAGGGTCCCACGGACAGAGGAGCCTGGTGGGCTACAGACGATGGGGTCGAGAGAGCCAGACACGCCTCAGCAAACAAACCGAAACCAGCCCTCCGTGGTCGCGTTCAGTGTTGGGTTTCCACTGCCCTGCGTGGGAGTCGCTGCGTACACGTGTATCCCCTCTTTCTTTTGGATTTTCTTCCCATTTAGGTCTCCACGTGTAGCACAGGCTAGCTCGTTTGATGATGGTGTTTGAGTAGTCAAACACTGCCAAGGCTAATGTTAAATATGTATTTTCTTTATATATATTTTTTCATCATCTGAAAAATAAGTAGTCTTCAAATTAGCATGTATCTTGAGTCTTAACAAAGGAGAAGTAACACAACATTTAGATTCAAACATTCTCATCTAGAGCATTGAGGAGAGTTCCCTGTGCGCTATATGGAGACTCTCACGAGGCCTCTGGTTTACCCTTAGCAGTGTCTGTGTGTCAGTCCCTAATCCCACGCCACCCCCCTTGCCCCCTCGGTGTCCATACGTTCCTTCTCTACGTCTGTGTCTCCAGTTCTGCTTTGCAAATAGGTTCTTCTGTACCTCGGCCGCCTCCAAACACCTCTGAGCTCGAGTTTCCTCACTACTGAGTTTCTTCTTAATCCCATGGGGGAGACAGATGGGGGAGACAGGTTTAGTGCCAGCAAAAAGATCTCAGATGAACTAAGCAGGACTGGAATTCATCTGGGGCGCCCAGCACAGCTGTGCCAGCTGTTTACAGTGGCTGAAATCTGTCCGGGTTAGCTTTGGGTCCACACCATGGTGGTGGTTCGATATTTCGAGGATGACTCCCGGAAATACTTGATGTGAAAGACTTTGTAGACAGTGTGGCACAGGCTAGCTTGTTTGATGATGGTGTTTGGATCGTCTCCACTGCCAAGGCCAATGTTAACTATATATTTTCTTTATATATATTTTTTCATCATCTGACAATAAGTAGTCTTCAAATTAACATGTATCGTTTGAGTCTTAACAAAGAAGAAGTAGCACAACATGTAGGTTCAAGCATTCTTATCTAGTGTTTTTTCATGAGTCATCCTGATTTTCCAGGAATCACTTCTGAACCTCAGAGAGTGACTGAAGGACCATTCGTGCTGGCCTTTAGAATGAAGATTCTATTTAGTAAAGGTGACTTTTAACAAGATACGATTCATTCTAGACGTCTCTAGAATGTCCCGACACCCCTACACTTCAGCTGGTGATCCAGTGTGACACCTTAGCTGAACTGGCAGACAGTAGACATTTTTGAAGGGGCTTCCCCAGCGGCCCAGTGGTCAGCACTGCACCAAAGGGGGTGTGTTCTCTGGTTCTTAGTGGAACGCCGCCAACTTCAGTGTTTTGATGGAGATGACAAGAAATGCGGTTACACTTGAGGAGAGCCACGGACCCTATTTAGGCTGCTTATAGGGGAAGTGATGCTCCGTTCTTCAGCCGGGTCTCAGAAAAGAACAGTACGATTTGCTGCTTAATTTTAGACTAGAGTGTACTCGGCAGGAGACACACCCACACGCACCAGGAAAAGAGGGGCAGGGAGACAAAAATAAAAAGTAAGCGTGGCCGTCCCCTCACCTGCCTGGTGTGCGGAAGCTCCTACTGGAAATTTTAGGTCCCAGTCTGTCTTCTCAGTGAGTAGTGTTCAGGCTTCACCACCTTGTTTGGGCCCCTTTCTTTTTGTGAAACGAGTGCGACCTTAGAAACTATGTAGTCTGGGTTCGTGAATGACATGTGACTCTGGACAAGTCGTTTACCTCTGCTAGACTTCACTTTTGGCTGCCCTGGGGCTCAGATGGTAAAGAAGCCGCCTGCAAGGCAGGAGACCCAGGTTCGATCCCTGGGGCGGGATGATTCCCCGGAGAAGGGAATGGCAGCCCACTCAGCGTTCTTGCTGGAGAAGCCCGTGGACAGAGGGGCCTGGTGGGCTGCAGTCCATGGGGTCGCAAAGCGTCGGACACGACTGAGCGACTTCACTCTCACTTTCACATATCCCCTGTCTCCAGAAAAATCCATGAACACAAAAAAATTTAGCCAGCTCTTTTCAGGGAATTTCTGGACTTCCTAAAACCATAAGCATCCTAAAAAAGAGTTCTGTTATCTAAGGGAGGAAACCCTGTGTTGAATGTCCCTTTTTGTGCTAAAATTTTTATTATATTTTTATCACTTAAAAGGAAACTGTAAATCAGATCTGAGTATTGTCTGTGCTGCACAGTAAATAAGCGTCTATGGTCACTGGACAAATAGTGGAAGTGTTAGTCGCTCAGTTGTGTCCAGGTCTTTGCGACCCATGGACTATATAGCCCACCAGGCTCTGTCCATGGGATTCTCCAGACAAGAATGCTGGAGCGAAAGTGAAAGTGAAGTCGCTCGGTCGTGTCCAACTCTTTTCGACCTGTGGACTGTAGCCCACCAAGCTCCTCTGTCCATGGGATTCTCCAGGTAAGAGTACTGGAGTGGGTTGCCATTTGCTTTTCCAGGGGATCCTCCCTACCCAGGGATTGAACCCTGGTCTCCCCTGGAATTACAGGCAGATTACCTTCTGAGCTTCCAGAGAAGCCTAGGATTTCTAAGCTCTGTTAATAACATACCAAATGATAAAAGGTATGTATAATTATAATTATTATTATATTATATTATTATATTATTTTATTATATTATTATAATTATTATTATTATAGTTCATAGTAACAGGGTTTGCTATGTAGTAACAAGAAGGACATTTATATGGACATATATTAATTCATTTCTAAGCATAATTCAATATGAGGAATAGTTTTTCATTCCTCACTTGTATAGGGTGGAGATGTCCTTTTTTCTTTCAGTTTGTTTTTCCAGACATATTTAGAGCAGTCAAAATAGGAACACCACCACACCGGTCCTAAAATTCACTTCCTCCATCCGTTTTCTGTACTCTGCTCCAGGTTTGATGAGTATAACTTTCTAAACATGTCATTTATTTTTATTTTTATTTTAGTCTAATGTCCCTTCAAAAATACCAGGGGAAAATATTTTTAGCTTAGCTAAGAAAACAAACATGTTGAAACGACACCCAAAATGTTCAGAAAGAATTGGTGTTTCTAGTGTATTTTAACAGTGAGCCCAAATGATACATGCTTCATCTTAGGGATGTTAATTTCTTCAGGAAAAAGAGGACAACTGAGCCCGACTTTTATATCAGAGCGAAACGCTGTTGTCTTAAAAGCTAATTTCAAGGTGGACACTGCACTGCCTTTCCCCCGAGTTTTTAGTTGCTATTTGTAGCCATCCTGGGCAGAGCCAGTGGAAATGCCAATAAGGCGCAAACGAGGCAGAAGATGAGAGTGAGTGCTGAGCTCGGCTCCACGCGTGCGTCGTAAAGACCGACTTTTCTGCCTTCGTGACCCCCTAGGAGGCTTTGGTAGAACTGACTCAGGATTCATCAGGTTCCATTTGGATCCTTACTCTGAGAGCATGACTTGGTTCTGTCCAGATCCAAGGGGTGAAAATGACTCTCTTTTGATTCAAAAATATGATCCGTTTCACCAGCTCTTCAGGGCCAAGCATTATTCCTTCTCCATAAACAGATGAGTAGGGACCAATAGTAATGAATGAGTGGATACTACTGACCGACTGAGTAAGTGAGAGGACAGATGGAGTAACCGCCCAGGGAGGCGCTCCATCTGGGAGGCGCTCCATCTGGTTTCAGAGCCTGCTCGCTGAGATTGCGTTTCATCCCCTGGGTCTTTAACTACGTAGGCCCTGACTCAGCCCAGCGCTCTGCCTTCCTGGGGTCACGGGAAGAATCTGTGTCTTGGATGCCTTAGCCCAGCTACAGGTCAAAGCTGAAATCTCTGTTCTATTCATTATACGTATTATCTTCATCTCCTAGAACTTGAAGCATGTTTATCATATATATTTGGCTAGCTTTCTTCCAGACGGTTCTCCAGTTTCATTTTACCCGTTGCTCTGTGCAGTTCTTTTGTGAACGCAGTTAACTAGACTTGTACGAGAATGAATGACATTATCAACCCGTTGGTCGCTGTCAGTAACTTCCTTCTCATCTCATGATTACTGGCGCCTTTCTCTTGCAAGCCTTCTGAACCCTGCTAGGCCCCCAGTTGCTAAGCATTTTCACTGTACTTTGTCTAACTTTATCAGCATCTTCTAACCTCTCTAACCCAGGCAGTGAATTGGGCTCATTCACACTGGGCTTGTAGAATTGCAAGATGGACACTATGAAATGTATCAGTGTGCTATTTAAATCCTTTTCCTTCCTAAAAGGTTACAAGGCCAGATCTCTGACATTAAGGGTTTTGTTTTTAAACCCATTAGGCCAACGTGGGGACTAAAACTTGAAAATTGACATCAGAACATTGGCAGCAGGATGGTTCACGCCACACACATGGCTATGGGTTGGGGAGCAAAACATGGATTTTCGACTTACACAAAAAAGCTCACTTTGCATTCAGAACAGAAGAAAACATCGATTATAACAGAGACAAAAATCCCACAGAAACTCAGTTTATGCTGTTTGATTAATTTCATCGCATGACTTTGTCAACAAAGGTCCGTCTAGTCAAGGCTGTGGTTTTTCCTGTGGTCATGGATGGATGTGAGAGTTGGACTGTGAAGAAAGCTGAGCACCGAAGAATTGATGCTTTCGAACTGTGGTGTTGGAGAAGACTCTTGAGAGTCCCTTGGACTGCAAGGAGATCCAACCAGTCCATCCTAAGGGAGATCAGCCCTGGGTGTTCCTTGGAAGGACTGATGCTAAAGCTGAAACTCTAGTACTTTGGCCACCTCATGCAAAGAGTTGACTCATTGGAAAAGACTCTGATTTTGGAAGCGATTGGGGGCAGGAGGAAAAGGGGACGACAGAGGATGAGATGGCTGGATGGCATCACCGACTCGATGGACGTAAGTTTGAGTGAACTCCGGGAGATGGTGATGGACGGGGAGGCCTGGCGTGCTTCAATTCATGGGGTCGCAAAGAGTCGGACACGACTGAGTGACTGAACTGAACTGATCTCAAAGATAAATTAACCCTTGCCCAAAACTTGTCAAAAAACCTCTATTTACCAAGAACACCTAATGAAAGGGTTGTTTCTTTTGACCTTTAAATTTTTGGAAGAAGGCACCTGATTGGTATGTTTCCCTTTGTCCCGATGCCCAGCCAACCGTCTGCAGCACTGCAATGACCTCTGGTGACAAGCCTGGTTGATTTCAGACCCTCTTTCCACGTTATCACTTGTACGTGTGTCTCCTTATGTGCCAAAAAGAAGTACACGTGGATGAAGGTTTCAGAGGGTGCAGGCAGCCCCAAGATTTGAAGACTCACGTATAAAGAGAGGACGTGAGGGGATACCTGTAGGACAATGAAGCGGGGAGACTGAACCCCAACGGGACCCAGTTTACAGTCGTGTGTGAGACTGCGACTCTGTGTCACCGTATGAGGCGAGGGCTCCCCCTGGCCTCGGGCTGGGGTCTGGGCCTTTGCTCCCTGAGCGCCAAGAATGGCAAAGAGGAAGCCACGTGTGTTGCCACAGAGTTCTGCAAGGCTAGGCCAAAGGTGGGAAACAGCGGATCAAAATAGAAGTAGGGCCCAGCTACTATTCACTGCTTCTGGGTAGCAATTAATGCTCCGCTTATTACGCGCCGGGCACTGTTCTGAGGCTTTGCTGTATTATTTTATCTCCTTTAAAACCGGGTTCTGGAACTTCTGTGGTCCAGTGGTTGAGACTTTGCCTTCTAATGCAGGGGGATAAAGGGTTCAGTCCCTGGTTGGGGAGCTGGGATCCCACATGCCTCACGGCCAAGAAGCCAAAATGTAGAACAGAAGCAGTGTTGTAACAAATTCAGTCAAGACTTTGAAGACATGGTCCACACTGAAAATTAAAAAATCTTGAAAAAACCAAGCTCTTGAGTGCTGGCCCGTCTGCTAGCTATTGATTAGCTCCATTCATACGGCACGTACGAGGTGCCAGGCCCACCTGCCTTAAGCCTGTTACATGTGACTCCTTTAATCCTCACAAGAACGTCGTGAGGCAGTACTGTCACTAATCCCACTTTACAGATGAACAAACTGAGGCCCAGAGATGCGTTTGGCACCTTGCCCAAGATCATGCTGGAGGAAGTGGCTGAGCTGTGAGGCCACCTGTGTTGCACCGTCAGCCACCACGACAGGCTTCCTCTCAGGTGCTGATACTCACTGATTATAATTATAGTCTGGCTGCTGGTTATATGAGTTTCATCACTGTGATCACAAAGAAAACACTGAAAAATATAAAAAGATGTAGACATAACCTCTGCTGTCCTCAGAAGATCACGTTTTAGACAGGGTTAAACTTACTTTGATGATGTTCACTGATATCTAGGGCTTCCTGGATGGCTCAGTGGTGAAGAATCCGCCTTCCAGTGCAAAAGATACGGTTCGATTTTGGTCACCCGCGTCATGGAGGAAGAAAGAGCGGGGGTCTGAAAATCTGAATCTGAATCTCATCTCTACCATCAACTAGTGGATTGGTCCAGGCCACTTTTATTTTTTTAAGCTGAAGTATAGTTGCTTTAGGGGTTTCCCTGCTGGCTTGGAGGTTAAAGTGTCTGCCTGCAAGGCGGGAGACCCGGGTTCGATCGCTGGGTCGGGAAGATCCTCTGGAGAAGGAAATGGCAGCCCACTGCAGTATTCTTGCCTGGAGAATCCCATGGATGGAGCAGCCTGGTGGGCTGCAGTCTACGGGGTCGCAGAGTCGGCCGCGACTGAGCGACTTCACTTTCACTCACAGCTGCTGGCTCAGTCAGTAGAGAATCCACCTGAAGCGCAGGAGACCACTTGCGGCACCGGAGACTCGGGCTGGATCCCTGGCCGGGAAGATCCCCTGGAGAAGGAAACGGCAGACGCCACTCCCGTGTTCTTGCCCGGAGACTTCGGTGCACAGAGGAGCCTGGGGCTGCAGAAGAGTCGCCACTTAGAGACTGAACAACAGGGGCAACAGTTGCATCCATCTGTAAACCAGAGGGATTCTTTGTCTGCATTTAATGGAGAGAGCAGACTCCTGGGGAAGCGGTTGGGGCAGGCCCATCACGAGCATTATCAGGTGCCCAGGGACCCTGGGGCCCCTGGCAGGGTCTAAGATCAGGAGCGGGAGTCTCTCCAAGACCGTAAACCAGAGCTTCAGAGCCAGAGGGCGTGATTCTGTGCCGCTAGACCAATAAGCAGCTCTAATGGAACCAGTTAAGCCCCCAGGATAAAGACTCAAGACCACCGGGGCAGAGACTTGCTTGAGGTGGTCTAGTGGCTAAGACTCTGCCTTCAAATGCAGGGTTTCGGGGTCAATCACTGCTCTGGGAATTAAGGCCCCACATGCTGAGGGGTGTGGGAAAAAAAAGACCACGGGGCTGCCAGGGTGCCGGGTGCCATGTTTGTGTTCAGCTGTTTCGTGTGGCCTGTCCCTCAGGGCTGGATATAGCAGAGAAAGAGCAGTGGGCACCGGCCAGCTCTGTTTCTAGGCGCTTCCCTCCAGTTCCTTTCTTCTTCCCACGGAAGATGTGCAGACCGCCTGAAAAGCCCTGCCATTCCAGGAAGACTTCATACTTAACAGAAGATAAGGGAGCCTGCAGAAAGCTATGCTACAGAGGCCAAATTAATTTACCAGCGAGTGGAGCAGTCTCCTTCTCCTTCCAGCTGGAAACAGATCAGAAGCTTCAAGGCATTAGAGAATGCAGGCTACATAACGAAATTCTGAGTCCAGGCATCTCACGGAGCTCTGGCTCTTGATGTTAACGATGAGTGGCTGTATCCCAGGTGTGACTCTCAGTGCAGAGCTGGCAGTCTTTATTAGAACGGCAGCCAGCTGCAACAGTGACCTCTATGAACATGGAAACAGACCCTCCAGGGCCACCGTTTCTCGACGCAGCGTTTGACCTGGGCAGCTCGTCCCAGAGCTGAAAGGGCAGCAGCCGCCTGTGGTCCAAGGACACTTAGGGGCTCTTAGCAGCAAAGGACGTGAGGGTGTACAGGAGCCGTTGGAGAGCCCTCGAGCCGGCCCAGCCGCCTCTGGGCAGCACCGTCTCACCATTTCAGACCGATGAGAAGCATCCTGACCACAGACCTCCAGAGGAGGGACTCCAGGGAGGCGGTGCGGGCCAGGGAAGCCGTGGGGTCGCAAAGAGGCTGGGCGACCGCAGCAAACAGGAGAGGGGCTCCGAGCTCCCTCCGTCAGCTTTCACTTTAGCAGAACGGTCTTGGGCCGCGAGGCTGTGCACGGACAGGAACCTATCCTAGAAAGGTATGCGGTTTAAAAACGTTACAGATGGGTGGATGGATGGATACAGATAGATGATGGGTGGAGAAAGAGGGAGAGGTGAACGAACAGATGATGGAGGGAGGGAGAGACGGACCAAAAGGGCGAGAATGGGTGATTGTGAAAGACGGCCAAAGCCCAGCAGGGAGACCCTTGAGAAGTATTTATTAAAGAATTATTTGCCAGTGAATCCACCAAACCCGTGCAAAAGAGACGCCCCTTCTGTCTGTTCCTGACGCACCGTCCACCTGCCTGTGACACGGCACCTTATCACGCTGCAGCACTAGGGCTTGCTAGCTGGCGGGCTGCCTGGCCGGAGCGTGAGCTCCTGTCTTACTCTTGTCTGTAGTCTTAGCGTCTAGCCCAGTGTCTGGCTCCATGGAAGGAGGAAGGAAAAAGGAAAAGAGGGAGGGAAGTGGGTCAACCGATAGGCTGAATAAACTTCCACGCTTAAAGGAGTGGATCCTTCCTGACGGGGCAGTCGTGAACGCTTTCCGACCCAGACCTGACCCATCGGACGTCCTGTTTGCCTCCGCCAGTGCTGAGCTGCCGCACTCTGAAGTCAGCGTGGCGGTGCATGACTTGCCTGGCATTGGAAGCGTTCCTTGGTGCGTCCCCGTTTAATGCCTTTCTGAGGAATGCTGATTCACCGGGACGCCGTCTGTCTTGAGTCTCCCCGTGTTCCCCTGGAGTCCATGTGTGCCTGTGTGCCCCGGGGCGGTCCCAGCCAGTGGCGGCCGGTGTGACAGCTGGTAAGGTGTCGCCTCAGCCCGCGGCCAGGAGCGAGCCTTACACGGATGTCCTCGGGCAGCGCCTTTCCTCCCGTTGAGCGTGTTCTGTGCCGTCTGGCACGCTGCCCGTGACACACGATGGCTGACGAGTCGTGGGACGAAGGCCCCGCTCCAGACGCCGCTGTGGGAGGCCAGACGGTGCCGAGCCGCCGGTGGGCCGGGAGCCGGGGGAGGGCGCCGTGGCGGGAGCGGGCATCGGGGCTGGCGGGGGCTGCGGGCGTCCTTGGGGTGCGGGGCGGGGGCAGCGCGTGCCGGGGCCTCACTGCGGCCCACCTTCCCCGGGCTCGCGCTGCCCCGCCCCGGGAAAGAGTGCCCAGGCTGCGGTCCTGCCTGGCCCCGGCCGCTGGCCTGGCGGGGGTGGCGTCCTCCTGCCCGCAGCCAAGCCCATGCGTCTGTCCAGGCTCCGTCTCAGGCTGGTTTGGGCAGGTTTCTCCTCCTTCCCGTGGACCCCGCTCTCGGGCAGCCCCTGCGGTCCCTCGGTCCCCATGGCGTCTCTCGGGGACCTTGTCCCCAGCAGCCTCTGAAGCCCTGAGCGGCTGCCAGGCTCACAGCCCCTTCCGGGGAGCGCGGCCCGCGGCGGCTTCTCACGCGAGGGCTTGGGCCTCGTGGGCCTGCACCCTGGCCGCCAGCGATGCTGGACTGGGGCCCGCGGTTTAACAGACAGCGGACTCACTCTGCGTAGACAGCATAGCTTGGCAAGACAGCTGGCACAAGCCCTCTGCCCGTCTGGGGCACTTCGTTTTCATTCTCAAATGATATGCTGTTTTTTCATACCAAATGGAAAGAGGAAAACTTTACGAAGAGGAAAACTCAAGTGGCCCATAATTTCGCCACCCAGATTATTAGTCAACATGTTAAAACAGGGCAACAAAAACGTCACTTGTCTTAGTCACATGCTCTATTTTGTTCATTTGCACTTTAGTTTTTAGACTGTTGCTCTTCATGGATCAGTACCTCTGTTTCAGAGACTGGGAACTCTTTAAGTTCTAAAAATCACGTTTCTTATGTAAATCCCCAGTTTTTAACTGGTTTTATTTCAGTTGGGAACAGCATTATAAAGATTGCAAAGAACAGTTAAATTCCCAGGTTATCTGAAAAGGACTATTTAACTAAAAATGTACCTTTCCCATAATAAACACTATAGGCACCCTGGTTTATGACAGTGATTGCGTCAGAGCTCCCCTGGGGGTCATCTGAGTTCTGTAACCCTGTCATGTAGTTTGATTGTCATCTGCACTTTCCCTGGGGCTAAGGTCTTTTCTCTTCCTTTGCCAGACCCGAAGGTCCTCTAGTCCAGCGTCTCACCTAATCCTGCCTTTCTCCCCCTGTTGCGGTTCCCTTCTCCAGGGCGTCTTTCTAACCCAGGGATCGATCCTGTGTCTCCCGCATTGCAGGCAGAGTCTTCACCGTCTGAGCCACCACGGAAGCCTGTGCTTGGCTCTTGGCAATCTGTAAACGTTTGTCGAGCAGGTACATGTGAAACACACCTGACCTGATGCCTTCACCCAAGGAGTAAATTATTCCCACGGCTTCTTTTCAGCTTGTGAAGCCCATGATGCCGAGCGAGACTGGGGATCAGCAGGGTCTCCTGCGTTACTGACCACTGAGATCTCGGCCACAGAGCAGGGTGGTGGGGACGGGACCAGTTGGCCAAGGCTGTAGTTGGAGGGATAAACTCAGGTGATTCTTCAGGGCTCCCCAGGCCCGAGAGGTCTGAGGCTTGGGGCCTGGAGACGGGGATAAAACTGCCCCAGAACAATGAAGACGGAGCCAGAGACCTGAAAAGGGATAGCAATGGGTCCAGGGAGAGGGACAGAGAAACACAGAGACAGAATTATAGCAAATACGTCCTTCCAAACGAGACAGCTTCTGCCAGTGCTGGTTGGCCCCAAACGCCTGTCTCCTTCCCCAGGTTGTAAATCCCTCAGGAGCAGGGCTCACGGCTTGCTCGCCTGGGGGTGCTCAGGGCCTGCCAGGGCCGGGAGGGGGCCTGGCACACAGCAGCTCCCAGGAACAGCTTAGAACCTGAACTGAGTTGGTAAAGGAGGATTCCGCCGCCTGTTCTGACAGCATATCCAGGCCCCCATGGTTTCCATCGCCTGGAATATTAGGAAGCGCTCTCCTTAAATCTAACTGTACTTTCCTGTTGCAGTTTAAGTCCATTTCCTCTCAGATGGCTTACAGTGCACGGGATGATTTTTCAGCCATTCGGGAAGAAGGAATGCTGTGTATAAAGCCTGGATTCAATAAAACCAGATTTTTCAAAAAATAGCTCTTAGCATCTTCTACTACAGACACTGGTCTGGGCAGGGCTTTTTATTTTATTGAATCCAGCTGAATAGCTTGACTACATTAATAATGGGGCTTCATTTCCAACCAGTGGCTCACAGTCTTTTCCCCTAAAAGCCTTGTGGCACTTGAGCAACTGCTAATGCACGAGTAATTGCTGGAGGCACCATTTCCTGCCGTGCTTTGACCACCAGGATGAGGCTTTTCTTCCTGCACCTAATCTGGTGTGCTCAGGCGGGCCGTGTGTGGGCCTGCAAGACCCTGCTGGACGTGCAGTAAACAGACCTAACTGCAGCTGTGATTTGGGTTGTGTTAGGTTTATGTGGAGAAATTAAGGATTTGGGGGAGATTCTGATGGGTGGATAGTCACACTGGCCTGAAGGGGGTGCTCCCCCAAGGTGGCCCAGAGGTTTGAACCTAGTATTTCTGCTGAGCGTGGTCAGAGCCGCCTGCAGCGTCCCTGGGATGGGCTGGGAGATTCTGCTCCCTTTACCATAAAGATGCTCTTTTGCTCTTTCAGGAATTCCCTGGTGGTCCAGTGGTTAGGAATCTGCCTTGCAATGCAGGAGACTCGGATTTCATCCCTGGTTGGGAACTAAATGGGTGTGTGTGTCTGCTTAGTCACTCAGTCGTGTCCGACTCTTCACGACCCCCTGGACTGTAGCCGCAGGCTCCTCTGTCCAGGGGACTCTCCAGGCAGGGCTACCTGAGTGAGCTGCCATTCCCTTCTCCAGGGGAGTCTTCCCGGCCGGCGCCTCTTGTGCTCTCGCATCCGCAGGCGGGATTTTTTCCTTTACCACTAGCACCATTTGGCCTCCCCCGGTGGTTCAGCTGGTAAAGAGCCCGCCTGCAACGCGGGAGACCCCGGTTCAGTCCCTGGGTTGGGAAGATCCCTTGGAGAAGGGAAGGCACCCATTCCAGTGCTCTGGCCTAGAGAATTCCACAGACTGTATAGCCCATGGGGTCGCAAAGAACTGGAGATGACTGAGTGGCTTTCACTTACTTACTTTTGGGAACTAAAGGGCTTCCCTGGTGGCTCAGACAGTAAAGAATCCGCCTGCAGTGCAGGAGACCTGGGTTCAGTCCCTGGGTCAGGAAGACCCCCTGGAGAAGGGAATGGCAAGTCACTCCAGTATTCTTGCCTGGAGAATCCCATGGACAGAGGAGCCTGGTGTGCATGCGGTCACAAAGAGTTGGAGACACTGAGCGACTAACACTCTGACTTTCTCTTTCTTGGGAACTGAGATCCCACGTGCTGTGGAGCAACCAAGCCTGCGTGCCACAACCAGAGCGCCCATGCCCCAAAACGAAGGACCTGACCCAGCCATTTAATAACGAAGGAACATGCAAAGAGATGCTGTTTATTCAGCTCCCATAAAACCATGCTTCTCTTTTTAAAAAAGTTTCCCTGCAGGATGACACTTAACCATCACTAGAGTGATGATATTTTTTAGTATTCCTAATTGGGGCAAGATACCCATGTAGAAGACAGATACCTTCAACATACTTGTTAATGGGAATTCAGCATAGCACCTAGGAGCAGAGCCTGGAGTCTCATGACCTGAGCTTGAATCCAGCACTTTCCAACCATGTGGCTTTATATGAGTTACCTGTTCTGCCTCAGTCTTCTCCTGTGAGAGGTGGGGTTATAACAGGATCTACTGCATCTAGATAAATTGATGTGTGCTAAACGCTTGGATGCATGCTTGATCACAGTGCTCTGAAATGCCTGTTATGACTCATGTTTGTCATTTTGTTGAAAATTCCGGGCATTTGTTCCTTTCCACACGGCCTCCACTTAGCATGCGTAGGGAAGTTGATCTCCCGGCTGAGGGTTTAAGGTGGGGTAAGACCTCACATACAATACTTTTTTGGCCAAAATAAAGTATTTATTTTAACTGGGAACTTTGCGTGCCCATTGCTGTGGGGCTCAGTACTGTGGGGATAAATAGGAACAAAAAGCAGGATGCCCCTCCTCAACCACTCTGCAGTCCAACTGGACAAACGTGACTGTCGGGGGCCTCAAGTGGAGCTGGAGGGCAGACAGGTGACACGTGGGAGGCCTTCCCGAGATGGAGGCTCTAAGGCAGCCGGCCTGGGTGGGCAAACCAGGCTCCCAGAAGGATGATCTGAGTTTGGAAATGGGGTGCAGACTTGCGGGATGGAGGTGGTACGGTGACAGGGAGTTGGGAGGTGGAGGAGGGGATGATGCCTGTTGGGGGCTCGGCGGGGGCAGGTGGGACTCTGGGGGATGGGCTCGGCTCGGTGGGGAAGGAGCAAGGGCAGGCCCAGGCTGAGGGCAACCTGCAGGGTATGCGCAGACGGCACCGGGAGGTGAAATGAGAGAGGCCAGAGTGCGGAGGTCTGCACAGAGCAGGTGAGACTAGAGAGAGGAAGTGAGGAGGGGCTCGCTGCGGGCTTGGCCGCAGCGCCTCCCAAGACCCTCCCGCCACAGCAGCATCCCGACGCCGGCCCTGCGCGTCCTCCAGCGACGAAGATGAGGTGGCGGCATTAGGCTTTTCCCCTACGCGAGTTACCAACCACCAGACACCCCAGGAACGCTTTCCTGCTTTAGGAAAGGCTGTGGTGGCTTGCTTGGAGGTGGTGAGGCTTCTGTACATCTGACATCTCAACTAGGCCGCAGAAGAGAGGGTGGTGTGTGCTCAGGTGAATGCTCGTTGTCCTGCGTCTTCCGGGGCTTTGCTCAGAGCTCCGTGATCGTCTGCTCGCATGAAGGAAGTTTGCTGGCCCGTCTGCCGGCTCCTGCCTCCTCCGGCCTTGTCTTTGCTCTTGTTGGAAGCCCTGTTTTGTTTCCTCCTCGTGGGCCCATTCCAGCCTGCAGTGAGGAGCGGGCAGTCTCCGGCAGCTCATCTGTATCATCGCTCAGTGCCTGTGAAGTGGAGGGAATAAACAGCGCGTGGGAGGGGGCGTCTGTGTTCTAAGAACTGCTTTGGTTTACACATCTATAGATACACTCACCCAGCACCGCGGGTCACATGGACTGGCTGGTGAAGCTGAGCATGAGTCACTAGTAAATTACTCATAGAGAAAGAAATATGTTTCTAAAAGCCGAGCACCGCTGGCTCGCACATGAAGCCGGGGGAGTGAGCAGGCAGCCTCGTAAAGCACTCAGGCCCCCGTGACAGCTGGCGTGCCCGGTGCATTTGGTGGGAAGAGTCTCCGGCCGAGAGCCCGCTGCTGTGTGCTGGAGCTGCGGCCGGGGTCTCCGCCAGCGGGAAGCCCCGCGCTGGAGCAGGGGTGCTTGGGGCCAGTCCCACCTCTCACCAGTCTTTCTCAGTCTCACTTTGGCACAACAACTCTGCAGTTTTTTTTAAGATGGTTGTTGTTGTTGTCATTGTGGACCATTTTTAACGTCTTTATTGAACTGGTTGCAATTCTTCTGTTTTATGTTTTGGGTTTTGGCTTTGAGGCACCTGGTCTCTCTGACCAGGGATGGAACCCACACCCCTTGCTTTGGAAGGTGACGTCTTCATCCCCGGACCACCAGGGAAGCCCCTAGAACGCATGCATATAGACAGCTTGGAGGACGCGTGCTCACAGTGTTGTGACGGCCTCTGCCTAACGTCAGCGTGAACCTGCCACGGGCATTGCCCGTGGCAGGTTCACGCTGACGTTAGGCAGAGGCCGTCACAACACTGTGAGCACGCGTCCTCCAAGCTGTCTATATGCATGCGTTCTAGGGGCTTCCCTGGTGGTCCGGGGATGAAGACGTCACCTTCCAAAGCAAGGGGTGTGGGTTCCATCCCTGGTCAGAGAGACCAGGTGCCTCAAAGCCAAAACCCAAAACATAAAACAGAAGAATTGCAACCAGTTCAATAAAGACGTTAAAAATGGTCCACAATGACAACAACAACAACCATCTTAAAAAAAACTGCAGAGTTGTTGTGCCAAAGTGAGACTGAGAAAGACTGGTGAGAGGTGGGACTGGCCCCAAGCACCCCTGCTCCAGCGCGGGGCTTCCCGCTGGCGGAGACCCCGGCCGCAGCTCCAGCACACAGCAGCGGGCTCTCGGCCGGAGACTCTTCCCACCAAATGCACCGGGCACGCCAGCTGTCACGGGGGCCTGAGTGCTTTACGAGGCTGCCTGCTCACTCCCCCGGCTTCATGTGCGAGCCAGCGGTGCTCGGCTTTTAGAAACATATTTCTTTCTCTATGAGTAATTTACTAGTGACTCATGCTCAGCTTCACCAGCCAGTCCATGTGACCCGCGGTGCTGGGTGAGTGTATCTATAGATGTGTAAACCAAAGCAGTTCTTAGAACACAGACGCCCCCTCCCACGCGCTGTTTATTCCCTCCACTTCACAGGCACTGAGCGATGATACAGATGAGCTGCCGGAGACTGCCCGCTCCTCACTGCAGGCTGGAATGGGCCCACGAGGAGGAAACAAAACAGGGCTTCCAACAAGAGCAAAGACAAGGCCGGAGGAGGCAGGAGCCGGCAGACGGGCCAGCAAACTTCCTTCATGCGAGCAGACGATCACGGAGCTCTGAGCAAAGCCCCGGAAGACGCAGGACAACGAGCATTCACCTGAGCACACACCACCCTCTCTCTCTGCGGCCTAGTTGAGATGTCAGATGTACAGAAGCCTCACCACCTCCAAGCAAGCCACCACAGCCTTTCCTAAAGCAGGAAAGCGTTCCTGGGGTGTCTGGTGGTTGGTAACTCGCGTAGGGGAAAAGCCTAATGCCGCCACCTCATCTTCGTCGCTGGAGGACGCGCAGGGCCGGCGTCGGGATGCTGCTGTGGCGGGAGGGTCTTGGGAGGCGCTGCGGCCAAGCCCGCAGCGAGCCCCTCCTCACTTCCTCTCTCTAGTCTCACCTGCTCTGTGCAGACCTCCGCACTCTGGCCTCTCTCATTTCACCTCCCGGTGCCGTCTGCGCATACCCTGCAGGTTGCCCTCAGCCTGGGCCTGCCCTTGCTCCTTCCCCACCGAGCCGAGCCCATCCCCCAGAGTCCCACCTGCCCCCGCCGAGCCCCCAACAGGCATCATCCCCTCCTCCACCTCCCAACTCCCTGTCACCGTACCACCTCCATCCCGCAAGTCTGCACCCCATTTCCAAACTCAGATCATCCTTCTGGGAGCCTGGTTTGCCCACCCAGGCCGGCTGCCTTAGAGCCTCCATCTCGGGAAGGCCTCCCACGTGTCACCTGTCTGCCCTCCAGCTCCACTTGAGGCCCCCGACAGTCACGTTTGTCCAGTTGGACTGCAGAGTGGTTGAGGAGGGGCATCCTGCTTTTTGTTCCTATTTATCCCCACAGTACTGAGCCCCACAGCAATGGGCACGCAAAGTTCCCAGTTAAAATAAATACTTTATTTTGGCCAAAAAAGTATTGTATGTGAGGTCTTACCCCACCTTAAACCCTCAGCCGGGAGATCAACTTCCCTACGCATGCTAAGTGGAGGCCGTGTGGAAAGGAACAAATGCCCGGAATTTTCAACAAAATGACAAACATGAGTCATAACAGGCATTTCAGAGCACTGTGATCAAGCATGCATCCAAGCGTTTAGCACACATCAATTTATCTAGATGCAGTAGATCCTGTTATAACCCCACCTCTCACAGGAGAAGACCTGTCTCTTATACACATCTGAAGCTTTCAGTAACATAGTCAGATGGTGGAGACCAACCATCTGAGCCTGAAATGTGGAGAAGCCTGTTGTTTGGACAAGAGGCCAGGCCGGAAGGGGCCAAGGAGAGGCGGTCTGCAAGGGTCTCAGAGGACAGGAACCTCAGGAGAGCCGTGAAGGAGAAGGAGTTCCACCCCAAGCCAGGTGGGAATATCGTCTGAGCAGAAAGGGTGCTTCAGGGACAAAGGCTCCCCCTTCATCGGATCCTGTGGGAGTCTCAACTTTTTTGACACACACAAAAAATAGAGAACAGTCACCAAGGGAGGCCAAGGCACTGCCTGCTTACTAAATTAGCCCAAAGGAGGGATTTCACCAAATGCAAATTGAACAAAGAACAATATGTGTGACTCAAAATATCCGTTATGCTCTTAATGTGAGAGGGTGTGAGGCAGGGAGGTGACCTTTTAAAGGTTTTAAAGTTGTAAACTTTTGTAACCACATTGTTTTGATTGCTGGAAGATTTAAGAAAGGATTACCTCGGGGTACCATTTTGGAAAAGTGATTTAGAAAAAAAAAAACACACACACACCTGCTCTCTACAGGGCATGCTGGGGCTTTCTTCACTCTGTTTTTGCTTTGAAGACGTTGGATTCAAACGTCCATGAAGCAACTCCGCCCTTCGTGAGAAAGGAGATTAGAGGTGCGGCTCCTGCTTGGTCTGGTCTTCTGCCCCGGCCGCTCCGCCAGAATCCGGGTTCAGTGGGTCGGCGCACCCCTACATGCTCCCCAAAGGAAGTGCCTTTGGCCTTGCTTCTCCTCCCAGCCCCGCCCCCGCCCTCGCCAGCAGGCTGCATCCTCACAAAATAGAGTCTCTGTCCCTCACCCTGAATTGGTGACTCCGGGCCAGACATTCCCCTGAAGTCTCCTCGGAAGTTTGGGAAACAGGAAATGTGAAGAAAATGTCTATATGCCCGGTCATGTGAACTCCTCTTTCGATGTTGCAATAGAATTTTGGAAGCGCGCTCAGAGCCGTGGTCGCACCCTCCCTGTCAGAGAGCGCCTCTGCTCCTTTGAGAATATGGTCGATTTGACTATCCCGCCTCAACTTCCCTCTTTCTAAACATGTTACCCCGATGCCTGAAGAACAGACCAGAAAAGGAGCATTCTGGGTCTTCAGTGGCATGGTCAGCTGCCAGCAGGGCTGCCGAGCAGGGCCCACGTGCTGATGCCCCTGAGAGGCCCCCAGCACCTCTTACAAACACCCATCCCTGCCAGCGTGTCCGTGCAGGCTTACCTCGCGTCTCCGGAACCTTCACAAGCTATGTTTGCAGTAAATGATTGATGATGAGGCTGGCTCCCCCACATTTGGCTCTGATCATCTCCACACTGAAACATTCAGATGCAAATAATGTTCAAACGAAATGGCTTCAAGGGATCCTTCCAGGAGGATGGAAACACGTCCATATCTTCAGAGGGGAGTGGCTTCCGCTTTTAGTCCAGATCCATCTAACTATACACACACACAAATGTTCATTTTTCTATAGGTAAATTATACCTCCAGGAAAATGTTTAAGATTAATAAAGTGGCTTGAGTGTGGAAAAAAATAAAAAGTGGACATGATGTAAATGACTCCACTGAAAGGGATTTCAAGAACATTAACAGCTGGTCAGTAGAAACTAAGAAATATCCATGGGCAGTCTCCCCACCCCCGTACGGGAAATCTTTGCAAGGTGAGCAGATTCAGCCCAGCTTGTAGAAACTACAGCTGGTTTATGTGCATGCGTCTGTGTTTTCATATGTGGTTTGTTATCTTGATGTCCATTTTTGTTTGGCTTATTTCCCTATTCAATTGGATTTTTTTCTTCTATTTCCTGAGTCTGACTCCCCCACAGTACTAGATATCCCAGGCCTTATGAAAAACAAATGCCCAACAAATGTCCCCTCATCCCCTGGGATGGTGTCCTTCCCCACGCTCTGGAACATTCTATGAAATTAGCTCGTGCTTGTTGGCCTCCAACACTTGTGTAAAAATGGAAAGTGAAAGGAGAAACGTATACACTTGCAGTTTTCAGAAAATTCCCAGCTACGTCAGTTTCTGAAAAAAAAGAATCCATTTCAGAACTTTTACTTGGGGAAACCATTTTTGCCCCACAAGAAAAATAAAACATGTGCTCAGTAAGTAGTGATATTTATTTAAAAGTAAGAAAACAGCGTTCGCGACTCTGGATGAATGCGGGTGGGGGGCAAAGCTTCCCTTTGCTCTCTCTCCTCTCCACGGCCCTCAGAAGAACAGGTGTGCAAATTCCCGCAAGTGTCAACTCTGTCGGTTTACACGTTTGTATACGGAGTTTCATGTGTTTTTTTTTCCTTCTGACAAGTCAGTCTTTTTGTCATCATCTCATCTTGAAACTAGAGAGGAAGGGAATGGAAGAGCGAATTGCTAATAAGAGAGGCTTCTGGAAATTCCCCTTTTATGGTACATGAGTCTTTCTTAAGAATAGTTCTCTTTCAGTTGTGTTTTTGTGATTTTGGTGAAAATCACTCGCCCAGCCCTACCTGTTTTGTTTAAGTCTGACTTGATCCCAGCTCTCTTTAGTTTTTCTCAGCTCTCTTTAGAATCAGGGGCTGGAGAAGGTGGGCCAGAGGATAACTTGATTTTCACTGCTTTGGAGAAAAGAACCCAACTGAGATACTTAAAAAACAAAAATCACCTGAGTATAAATCTTATCTTCACATGATCTTAGATCATGGATTCATCCAGTGTCTTATAACCTGAATGATCTCACATAAACTGAATGACTCATGACTGCCCAGATGGTGACGAGCAGCTTTATAAAACACCCCTGGCATCTTGTGTGTTAATGAAGACTGATTGGTTTCAGTTACAACCTGGTTGAAGGGAAGCTGACCGACCTGTTTCCAAGTCAGTACAATACAAGGTGATTATCAAGCAAAAAAGATTTTTTTCCCACACTGCTTCACAGGATGCCTTCTTGAAGATGGATGTCGTCTTGGACCCTGGGGCCGGAACAGGCTGACGGCCGGTGTGCCGGAGGTGTAAGATCTCACTGTCCCCGGAGTGGCTGGCAGACCACCTGGGGGTCTTGGAGGGCCCCCCCCACCTCCCGCCCCGCTGCGAGCGGACTCAGGCCTGGAATGTAGGAGAGTGTGACAGCTAGTCCAAGGCCTGGGCCACGGGGAATATGCTAATTAGCAAGATGCCTGTGAGGGCCAGGTCACGGGTCAGCCAGGTAAACAGCATCGGGTTATTTCTGCGTTGGCAGAGAGAGGCAATGGCTAAGTGCCTTCTGTCCAGTTGTTCTTGGCAGTTACTTATTAATTGCACCTCAAGGCTCCACTAGAGCAGGCTAAAAAAACGCTCCTCCAGGAATCCTCTGCCCTCCTCCCCCAGCGTCCTCACGACCCACTCCTGCAGCGTGGGAACCAGGGGCACCACCACCTGGGCACCTTTCTGAGGACACCTAGCCTCCCGGGGCCCTGGGGGGCTACAGCCCGCTCTCACCCCAATTCCAGAACCCCTGGACTCTAGGCCAGGTCAGGTGAGACCTGGTCAGAGCTTTTCTTATGAAATCTCTTGACCTCTGAGTTTCTTTTTCCTGCTACATGGAGCCCCAAATGTTTGTTTTCTTTCTAATTTTGGCTTTTGAAAGAAAAAAAGAATGGGTACAGTGTAAAAGTTTTCTCGTATCCAGAGTGGAAATTCCCTGGTCACCCTGAAACCAGGCAGGTGCAGTTTGCCTCTCTGTCAATAAACAGTGTGTACCTGGCCTGGACAACCTCTGGTGGCCTCGGTGGACCCCGGGCCCATCAAGGGGTTCGAGAAGAGCCAAGCTGCCCTGCGTCAGAAGCTAGGCCTGCCTTTTGCTCTTCTTTTTTTTTCTTTTTGATCTTCTGATTGAGACCACATAGCATTCTCTTCACGGTATTTTGATGACATATGACGTATAAACACAGGTGTGACCTTTCTGCTGTACACAGTGTTACCATTATAATGAGTGAGAGAAGATACATCAGCTGAGGTCAAGGTGAAAGCCAGAAGCAGCCAGTACTAATCCTCACTGGAAACAGCATTGAAGAGCCAGTGGGGGCAGCCCTCTGGGGGTCTATTCAGTTGCCTGTTGCGCCGTGTTGTAGACCAACTCCAGGGGTTTCCATGGGATTCGCCATCTCTCAGGGTCCAGACACACTGAGTGGCACTCACTCTGAGGGCCCCTTGTCCCTTGGGGCCGCCCTTCACATCCTGCGGTGTCTGGTCCTGCCGTCCATGCTGTCTGACATTTCACTTCTCTGGGACTCCGTTTTCTTGCTTCCTTTGTCTTCTTCCTAACCCTAATTGAGGACTTGGTTCCTTGAGGGGAAAAACCGTCAGAGCCACAACTAATGTAATTGTTTACATGTGTGAAGGCTCTATTTATTAACAGCTTCAGGGCTGTCTGCGTCGGGGAGGGTGGCCTCCGGGTTGGGCTCACGAGTCACCGCTGTGTTGTTTTCTCACCGAGCAGCCAGCGCAGGGGAGAGAAAATGAAGACAGCAGCTGACCATCAGGGTTAGCTCCAGCAGCCCTGAGCTGCCTCCAGGCAAGCGCTCTGACCCTCGTCTCCGGGTGTCCAAGACATGGGGAGGTTAGGACTGCCAGCGAGGAGCCCCTTGCGGTTCTGAAACCCACAGGTTGGCAGTTCCTGAGCAGAATAGGAGAGGGCCTCCCAGGCCTTGTTTCTCTTTCTGGAGGTTCAGGCGGACGGGTCGTCCACAGGGGGCATTCTTGCAGCGTCAGGTCGGGCGAGGTGCAGGGGGACGCCCAGCCTGGCGTCTGGGGGAGCCCCCGGGGCTGGGCGGCAGGGCTTCCCCGGGGGCGAGCCTGCCTCCCAGGGCCCAGTGGCAAGGTGGGCCGGCGTCTCTGTTGTCCCGAGGAGGCTGGGGCTGCTCCCGGAGTCTAGTGCGTGGAGGCCAGGGGCTCTGCTGGAAATCCTGAGATTGCCGTCCCAGCACAGGTACCTGGAGTGGTCCAGGCCCGCGGCCTAGTCGTGTTCCGGAGCTGAAAGCGCTGGGCTGCTGTGCACGGAAAAGTTACGTGCCGTCCCCTCGGCCCAAGGGCCGAGCCCTCTGCTGCCCAAGGGCCGTGCCGTCCACTCTTCGTCCTCCCCTCTGTCCGCGGCCGCCCCCTTTGCATATCGCTCACTGAGGCGCTCACGGCAACAGGCTTCGGGGCCCCCTCGGGGAGACCCGCGAGCGGGCCAGGCAGGAGAACCGGAGGCCCAGCCGCGCTCAGCGCCCTTGCTCCGTCCCATCGGTGGTCCACACGGGGCCTGGGAGACCCCC
>SJYC01130195.1:0-22678 GCA_006408675.1 Madoqua kirkii | reverse complement strand
GCGGTTTCCCGACCCCTCTGATACCGTCAGCCTCGTGGGCGGCTCCCAGCCTCTCCAGTGAGGGCGCCTCGCGGCTTCAGGCAGAGCGTCGGTCCCTCAGGCGGGAGCTGTGCTCTGTCCCGTGGCCCCAGGCTCCAGGGCCCGGTTCAGCCCTCTCAGTGGGCCGAGAGGCCTGCCCTCCACGCCGTGGCCGAGGGACCCTCTGGGGAAAGTCATCTCAAGACCGCTCTCACCCCAGCCCTGGACGCCAGTGGCGCCATGCCCTCGTCTCTGTAGACGAATAAACGGGCTCAGAGGGATTGGACATCTCAGGCCAAGTCTGAGAGCTATGACGTCGTAGACTCGGAAATCCGCCTCAGCGCTCTGGACTCGACCACATACCACGCGGGCCCAACTCCAGGCAGTCCTGAGATGCTCCATGTGTCGAGAGTCCGTCTTCCTGGAGCAGGGCACAGTCTTTATGGATTGAGCTGTTTCAATTGTCTTGATCCCAATTTATTTAATGTATTCATCCCACAAATTCTTTCATAGCTGTTACCCGGTGCCACCGTGGGAACCTGGTGAGTAAAGGTGGATGAGATGCAGGCCCTGCCCTTGGGGAGAGGAAGCACATGGGGGCTCACCAGGGAGCGGTGATGGCCAGGATGAGAAGTGGGCCTCATGGGGAGGTGGAGGGGCTTGGTCAAGAAAGGCTTCGTAGGAGAGGTGGGTTTGAGCAGGCCCTGTCCTTTTTCATTTGCGTCTTTTGAAGAATTTTCACTGGGGAAGAGCTGCTGTGCACTGCTGTGGTGGTTTCTGCTGCACACCAACGTGAACTGCCTGGAGCACACGTGCCCCTCCCCGTTCACCTCCCTCCTGCCGCGTGCACGCCTCCACCTCTCTGTGGCCGCTGAGCGCGAGCGGCCTCTCCGTGTGCGCAGCCGTTCCCCACTAGCGAGCTGTTGCACACACTACCGCGTGTGCATCTCAGTGCTGCTCCCCCAGGTCGCCCCAGCCTCACCATCCCCCGCAGGGCCCACGGGTCCGTCCTCTGCGTCTGGGCAGAGTCCTGAGGAGCATGGAAATGCAATGTGAGCCGGGGGCAGCTGAAAGGGCCAGGCTTTGGGCTGATGCTTCCAGCAGCACAGGGAGCTGAAGGTGGGAGGTGGGCTTGCAGAGAGGTGGGGCCGAGGGCGTCCACAGTGAGCTGGCCCCACTGTGGATGGGAAACCGCCCAGGGCCTGGGAATGAGACAGAAGGGTGCAGTCGCTCTGCTGTTTGAGGGGCGCTCCCTGGAAGCAGCGCCGGGAGCAGGCTGGAGGGACAAGGCGAGGCAGGGAGCGCTGGAGCAATGCAGCGGGGCTGAGGGGTCAGCGGGGTGGACCGCCGAAGAGGAGGTGGCCTCGTCGCCGGCGGCGGTGGGCAGGAGCGGAGGGGGTAAGGAGGCCACCTGTGGGCTTCTAGCCAGGCTGTGGCTTCAGAGGAGCCGACAGGGCTTCTAAAGGCGGATTGAGGAGAGCTCAACGAGCTCCCTTTGCGGGGCGCTGGGCTTGAAGTCACTGAGTTATATGTGGGTATATTTGATTCTAAACTAGGATTTACTTGGAAAAGACCCTGATGGGGAAAGATTGAAGGCAGGAGGAGAAGGAGATGACAGAAGATGAGATGGTTGGATGGTACCACCGACTCAATGGGCATGGGTTTGAGCAAACTCCAGGAGTTGGTGATGAACAGGGAGGCCTGGCGTGCTGCAGTCCACAGGGTCGCCAAGAGTCAGACACGACTGAGTGACTGAACAATAACAAATTAGGATCAGGGCCTCATAAGAAATTAGGGAGCCGTCAGCCTGCAAGCCTGTTAGCGAGGTTGTGGCTGGCTTGTTAGGAAGGATGTGAGGTGTCCGCTCCTTGGGGAAGGCGTGTGGCCACGTCCATAAACTTTGTGATATAGTGTTGCGTTGCCTTGTGTCCCAAAACCAGACTTTGTCCCTAAACTCCAGTTGCCCAGAATTGGAAGGCTCAGGTGTGTGACGAAGGAGTGGTTTTCATCCTTTCGGTACCAGAAAAAGTTACATGAATATCTCTAGCATCTGTATTCAGGTTTCCTCTTTCCAGAGCCACACATGATTTTTAAATATTATTGTCTTATGGAATGTTCATCTCCCCTTGACTGTGTCAGCTGTCCGTCCACCTCTGGACTTGCCACTGACTTTTTGAAGTAGCTGGCTCTCATAGAATATTCTAGGTGGGGACCTCATGGCTTAGGAAAAGTCAGAAGTTTGACTCATCAATCCCAGCTTGATGGGGACGGGCTAGCCCTTCTGCACTGAGGTCGAGAAGGCATAACTGCTTCTGACTCCAGAGCTCTTGCAGGCTTGGGTATGATGGCTCGGAGGTATCGAGTCTTGTTTGTTTTTTTTTAAGAACTTCGCTTGACTAATGATGTTAAGGGAATATTAATAAGATCCTCAAATCAAAAACTACAAATGCTGCAAAAAGAACTTTACCAGCTTCAAGCTTCTCACACGGCTCTTTTCCTATTTGCATTTCCTATCACTTCTTTGAAAGAAGAGGAAAATTGAGATCTCTGACAGTTGAACGGGAAGATGAGGGGTGTAGGAGCATTCACAATGACTGAAGGCAGTGCCTGTGCTAAAATGCTTCACAGCAGTCATTTATTCTGATGACAGTGCTCGAACTGGAGCCTTGTTTTCTGTATTTTATGAATTAAGAGATGGAGGCTCCGAGACGTTGAAGATCTCATCTCCCAAGTTAGATTGAAGCATTCCGGGGAAAGAAAAGAGAACAACGAACTCATCCGACTCTTGACATGGCTGGGGATTTGCAGAGTTCAGGTCGCAGCCCAGTTCTGTCTTCCTCTGACGTTTGTGCCCTGTCCTTAGCATGGCGCCACCTCCGGGGAACAGAGGGTGGAGTGCAGAATCCGAGGCCAAGTGAAATAGGTTTTCAGGTGACAGAGTGACAGGTGGTGGGTCTTCCTGCAACTGGACTGGATGACTGGATGCCAGTTCTGAGCTAGCCTAGCTGTGGGTAGAACGGCAGCTCGTGGTATTGGATGAGAGCTGGCATCCAGGCAGGACCATGTTCCATGGGTGTGCTAGCCTCCCGTACCCACTACCAAAGGCACCGTGGTCAGACTGTGCGTGCTCAGTGCCTTCAATCACATCCAACTCTTTGCGACCCCATGGACTGCAGCCCACCGGGCTCCTCTGTCCATGGGATGCTCCCACAGGGAGAATCCCATGCACTCCAGGGGATCTTCCTGACCCAGGGATTGGGCCCACGTCCCCTGTGTCTCCTGCATTGCAGGCAGATTCCTTACAGCTGAGCCACCCGGGAAGCCCTCCGTGGTCAGATACGTAGGTAGAAAATACTGATATTGAAGACTGATGAGGCATTTTCCCCTGATCACCTACCATCTGATACAGTGGATGTGCTAGAATTTCACCAGACCCACCTAACTGTCTTCCAATCACATACTGGATTCTACTGCCACATTTAAAATGGATAACCCATAAGGACCTACTATAGAGCACATGGAACTGGGCTCGATGTTGGGTGCAGCCTGGGTGGGAGGGGAGTTTGACGGAGAAGGGATACGTGTGCATGTATGGCTGAGCTCCTTCGCTGTTCACCTGAAACTATCACAACATTGTTAATCAGTCACATCCCAAAACAAAAAGCTTTTTAAAATTGAAAAAATGTAGGTGCTGACAGTCGGCTTGTAAGTTACTATCTTTTGCCTCCTGGAAGCACTTTTTACACTTTATCATTTAACATTTAGGAGTAGTGCTCTATAAATAAATTGGTCGGTTAGATTGACAAAAGCTGGTGATACCAGTGCTAGGAGATTAAAGAAGAGATCCGGCCGTCAGGATCCCTTCTGCCTTCACATGACGTGACAAGTAAAATCTCAGGCTTTTGGACTAACTTGGAGAAAGGTTTTGACGAATTAATGAAAAAAAGCTTCAATTTTAGAATTTCTTGAAAGAGGTGTGCTTTTAAACTTTCAGTACCTAGAGGTGGGCACGCAAAGTGCTGCCAAGTGGCAGGTCTGCTCAGCAAATAGTGACCACATCAAAACAGCAGGCTCGGTCTGGCGTGCTGTTTCTTCGCCCATAGCAGTTACATCTCTTTGGTGTCAAATGCATGTTTTTAAAAATCTTGAAGAGTGTTTTCTCTTAGTTAGATAAACAAACTCCTTGATGGCTATTTATAACTATTGGTTAGTGAGTCTCTCATAAGCCCCACCAGGCAGTTGGAACGTGAAGGGGATGCTTTGCAGGCTGGCTGTGGAGGAAAGACCGCCTGTTTTGATCAGAGCTTCTGCATCGCCCACCAGGGCCCCTGCTTGAAGTTCTGAATTAGTATTTCTCAGATTCTTGCCCAGAGCTCTGCTGCCAGCCGCCGTGGATTGTCTACGTCGGGAGAGTGATTGCATCCCTCCTAGATGTGTGGGAGCCTGGCCTTGCCCATTTCACTCTGTTTTCCAGCTCGTTTATCCAGGGGCTCAAGACACCACCGAAAACCTACCTATCAGAGAGCCAGTGTTTGAGGGCATTTGGTTTCAACTTGCTTGTGTTTGAACACTCATATTTATAATCATGCTAATCTCTGAGGCACTCAGATCACATTAAGAGCTTTATCTAAGGCTGCCAAGGAAATGAGCGTGTATCCACAGGGCTGGGAAGGAGGAGAACTTGGGTTGGGCCTCCAGAAATGGAACAGGCTGTGACGTCCATTTCAACGATCCTTTCCAGGAGCTTTTTGTTTGGAAAGCCATGGGGCCAGGAGTTGCTCGTGGACACAGATCCCCTCCTCCAGTCTCACGCGGGGCTCCTGCACGGAGGCCCCCGAGCCTGGATGGCCTGCAGACCCCGGCCCCTCCTCCGTGAGCCCGCTCAAGGGGCACGTGGCCATGACACGCCTGCCCCAGGGCCACCGTCTCATGCACCCCCTCCTGCCTTCCTGCACACTTGTGTGGAACCGGCGAGGAGGAACAGCACTTTTCCCCTGAGTCCACCTCAGAGCTGAGGTGCTACTGGCCTCCGAGCTGATGCCTGGGAAATCCTGTAGGACAGATGGTCAGCCACTTAGGATGGCAGGGGGGTGAGCTGCAAGGGGAAGCAGCTTAGGGTCAGGACAGATACTGTCAGTGCAGGGAAGGGAATTTTGGGGGGAAGTCTGAACAGATTCATTTGACCCATCTACTAGGCTAATTTATAGAAAATGCACAAGAAGGGGGAAAATTCCCTTTGAGCAATGAGCGAGGTGAAAGAGAAGCAGGGGCTGTCCCTCCTCTCATTACAGAAGAGGAAACCGAGACGGCTTCTCGAGTCGTTCATCGAAAAACGCCACGAGGGCTCAGTGTAGGCAGGCTGAAAAGAGGCCCATTTGCCTGCTCAGTGGAGACGTGGCTTAGGACTTTTTGAAGAATATTGCCTGTTCAATGAGAAGAATGTGAAAGAGTCACCTAGTGGAGGCTGGAGAATTCATCTCCATTCTCGAAACCTGGGTAGTGCCTTCCTAGGCAGCAAATTTTATGTCGCATTCCAGCACTCCTAGAACATTTACTGCCGGAAGTTTCAACAAAACGTGCTTACTAAGCTTCAGGGTTTTTAGGAATCCCATCTGGGTCTACGTGTTTATCCCTACGTGGAGACTGTTGGTGCATCAGCCTAAAACACCTCACTGGAAGCCTGAGCAGAACCTGGTTCTAGAGTCTGTGCCCAGCTGGGGGGTTCAGGAAAGGCTCAGTGTTGCAGCTTCATAGCCTGGGAAGACTGGGCTCTGAGACAAGCTAGATGCGAGCAAAGACAGATGCTAAGAGAAGGTGAAAGGACCGCACGATAAGAGATACAAGGGAAGGACAAAAAGTAGATGTGCAGAGCAACAGGAGGAGAAACAGGAATTCCCTGGTGGCCCAGTGGTTAGGTGCTTTCGCTGCGCGGGGGCCCAGATTCAGCCCCTGCTCGGAGGACTAACATCCTGAAAGTCATGTGGCACTGCCAAAAAAATAATAGAAAAGAAAAGAGAAGAATCATTATAGCGGGCAGTGGACAGAAAAGCGACGTCTCTATTCTTCTCTGAGCCAACTAGACCCACCGCTACTGCTAACAGATGAGGGCAGAGAGCTTTCTGTGGAATCCACTCTTGAAAAGCAGAGAACCCTTAGGAATCTTTCTACCAGACCTCCTTGTCTTCCATTTTCAGGCTGACTCCAGCCAAGTGGAGAAAGATCACATCTGGACAAAGGAAGTTTATCTCCTCAAATCTAAAAGCCTTATGTCAAGAGAATCCTTACTATAGAGAAAGCTATGGAGCGAAACACCGAATTTGATTCCAACCAAAAACTAGATAAAAGGTTAGAAATCAATATTATTCACACCATCTCCTTCCTTCCTCACTGCTAACCCTCGGCCAGGCCTCTCTAATAAGAACAGTGTTATTTTTCATACCCGAAAGGAAAATCAGAGATTCCATCATAAAAAGGCTTTTAAAGGAAGCCTGTGATATTGCAATATTATTTGGACTCTCCCTGTAAATAATGAATGATTCCAGTTTCTCTTAGTATGGGTTGAGGGTAGCAGAATTAAATCTCGCTGGGCTAGAAATAAGTCAAAGCCCCCTAATGTCAGCCAACGTTTATGATAGAAGTGAGCTTGATTTTTTTTCTCATAATTGTTAAATGACGTCTCTTTTTCAAAGAGACAGAGCTGTTATAAATAAGCAAATCACAGCTGTGTTCACTTATGACACCTTGGTTCTGTGCAAGCCCGTTTAGCTGGGAGTTGGAGAACTCCGATCAGGGTGGCCATGTGAGAGAGTGGGAGGGTAAGATGCTTTATGTCAGAATTCTGAGTTTGAGTCCTGGTTCCACCGTCAGGCGACCATATGTCTTTGGAAAAGTAACCTCTTCGTGAGCATCAGTCTGGTAGAGGTGACGAGTCTCGACTTATCTATACGTCATTGGGAGGATCAAACCCAGTTGATGGACATGGAAGAATTCTGTCAACTGCAGGGTGCCCCATAAATATTCATTTTCATTAAAAACACCTTATTTGTTATTATTTTTTACTTCTGGCTGTGCTGGTCTTGGCTGCTGTGCGCCGGCTTTCTCTGACTGCTGACTGGGGGCTACTCTCCAGTTGCCGTGAGGGCTGCTCGTGGTGGTGACCGCGCTTGCAGCCGAGCTCGGTCCAGGGTTCCTGGGGCTGGGTGGCTGTGGTGCGTGGGCTCAGTTTCTCCGAGGCATGTGGGATCTCTCCAGACCAGGGATGGAACCCGTTTCCCCTGCATAGGCAGGTGGATTCTTCACCACTGGACCACCAGGGAAGTCCACGTTTTCATTTTTAATAGGTACCTTTATATTAACGGGAAAGAGACATGGTTTCATCCGCAATATACATTCGTTCTTAAAAACTCGTTAAGTGCCCTGCTGCATTCCAGCCAGCAAGCCATAGACAGAGACCAGGGGGAATTCCACTGCCACTTCCCAGTATCGCATCCAGTGATGGGAGCTTTACTCCTTATCCAACATCACATGATAATTTGAGGCCTGTAAAAATAAAGAGAAAAAGGCCCCAGACCCAGAAAGATTAAGAATTAAGTTAATTTTTAAAGTCACAAGTCTTTCTGCATATTCTTATCTCCTTCATATGGTGCCGGTAATTTTTAAAATTAGATTTTCCTCTGGACGTTTCATACTAAAAATGATGAAGTTCCTTGTCCCTTGTAATTGCATTTCTTTTGATTTTCTTTTATTATGACTTGCATATCACTGACACTTTCCCCCTGGAATGTTAAAAGTATACATCATCCAGCTAAGAGGAAAAAATACTGTCTTCATAAAAATGGAAAAGAGAAAGTAGAGGCTCCTCTCGGTTCCAAACAAGGCAAAGTTCTTGCTCTTCGCACGTGCCAAGGCTGATGTCATGGAACCAAACCAGTTTTGAGTTATCTGCAATGAAAAAAAAAAAAAGCAGTTCAACAGTCTTCTGGATTGAAAAACAAATTTTCCACAGCGTGATAACCCGAAAATGAATGCATTCTCTCTGTAATTTCTGGGGCAACCTTGAGTTCACTGGTGGCTCAGCAATAAAGAACCTCCCTGCCAACTCAGGAGACACAGGTTCAATCCCTGGGTCAGCAGGATCCCCTGGAGGAGGAAATGGCAACTCACTCCAGTGTTCTTGCCTAAAAAATCCCATGGACACTGGAGCCTACAGTCCAAAGGTCACAAAGAATCCTACACAATCGAGCACAAGCACGCGTGTGCGCACACACACGCACACATACCATATCCATCTGTTATCTGAGGAATGGATGAAAAAACCCAGAAGATCCCTTTGGTTGATGTACTAACATATCATTGAAAGTTACCACTAGTGAGTGTTACTTATGGGTGATAAGCAGGATATCATGGCAACTAGATGGGGAAACAGTAGAAACAGTGGCAGACTTTACTTTTCTGGGCTCCAAAGTCACTGTAGATGGTGACTGCAGCCATGAAATTAAAAGATGCTTACTCCTTGGAAGGAAAGCTATGACCAACCTAGATAGCATATTAAAAAGCAGAGACCTTAGTTTGCCAAGAAAGGTCCATCTAGTCAAGGCTATGGTTTTTCCTGTGGTCATGTATGGATGTGAGAGTTGGACTGTGAAGAAGGCTGAGCACCAAAGAATTGATGCTTTTGAACTGTGGTGTTGGAGAAGACCCTTGAGAGTCCCTTGGACTGCAAGGAGATCCAACCAGTCCATTCTGAAGGAGATCAGTCCTGGGTGTTCATTGGAAGGACTGATGTTGAAGGTGAACATCCAATACTTTGGCCACCTCATGCGAAGAGTTGACTCATTTGAAAAGACCCTGATGCTGGGAAAGACTGAGGGCAGGAGGAGAAGGGGCTGACAGAGGATGAGATGGTTGGATGGCATCACTGACTCGATGGACATGGGTTTAGGTGGACTCTGGGAGTTGGTGATGCACAGGAAGGCCTGGCATGCTGCAGTCCATGGGGTCACAAAGAGTTGGACATAACTGAGCGACTGAGCTGAACTGAACTGAACTGAACTGAACAGGCTATATCCAGGGAAGGCACCTCTCAGTTTTTTAGAAAATCATCTTTGAGTTATTGAAATTCTGTTTTCGTTCCATCTGAACTGTGGTCCTAAATCACTGTTGCGTGGACCTCGAGGCAGGAGGGAGAGTGGGAACCTGAGGAGCCCTGCCCAGGAGCCTCATTTCTGGTTCCTTGTAGGTTGGCTGGTGTTCAGTTGCTCAGCCACGTCTGCCTCTTTTGCGACCCCACTGACTGTAGCCACCAGGCTCCTCTATCCTTGGGCTTTCCCAGGCAAGGAGTGGGTGGCCATTTCCTTCTCCAGGGGATCTTCCTGACCCAGGGACCAAACCTGGGTCTCCTGTGTTGGCGGGCAGGCTCTTTACTGCTGAGCCGCCAGGGAAGCGAGGGCCTTGAACATTTGAGTGCTCCTTGCTGTTGATGCCTCGAGCAGCAGGGACGTTCCTAGCTTCTCCCTTAGGCCTGTGGCTTCCAGTTTCCTCCCCCAGATCAGCTCTAGGATCCAGGCATTCACTGTACCCAGAATAGACAGGACGGCAAGTCTGGGCCTTTCCGTGGGAACCAGGAAGGCCCTGGTGGCCCTGCCTCCGTCTCCCAATTGTGCAGCCTTTTTCATCTCTGCTTCTGGTGCACAAACACTGAGAATGGGTCCCAGAATCTTCAAGATACGAGCTTTAGGGCTGGAAAGGGCCTTCAGAGGACAGGAGGGGCCTTTCTCCTCCTGCCACAAGGAAGGCCCATGAAATCTGGAGCAGAGACTCCCTTGACGGCAAGGAGAGGATCTGGGCCTGGGGTAGCTGACTCTCAGACCCCATAGCTTGCCCATTGTGTGGGTTGTCATGGGAACAAGGAAGGTACAATGGGCTTCTTAGTGAAGCCACACATTTGCTCAGGCTCTTGCCCCCGAGAGGGTGTGCTCCCTCGTTCAACATTAGAACTGGGGAATTTCTTACTCTCTCATCAAAGATCTTGTAGACTTGATGGCAGTCAAATCCTCCATGTTTTTAATTAATACGAATTTTAATGTTTTGGCTGTGCTGGGTCTTCCTTCTGCGAGTGGGCTTTCTTTAGTTGCAACGAGCAGGGGTCTGCTCTCTAGAGGTGGTGCGTGAGCGTCTCATTGCGGCGGCTTCTCTCGTTTCAGAGCTGAGGCTGCCGAGGGCTGGGCTGCAGCGGTCGTGGTGCTGGGCTCATTCGCTCTCTGGCTCGTGGAATCTTCCTGGAGCAGGGATCGAACTTGTGTCCCCTGCATTGGCAGGCGCACTCCTAACCCCTGGACCGCCAGGGAAGTCCTGAATTGATGCGACTGATGTAGAATACGGTACTCACTTCAGATGCGCAGCGGTGAGTCACCGTGTGTATATATTGCAAGCTGAGCACCACGGTGTCGTATTAACAATGCATCCATCACCAAGTCACAAGATCAACTCTTAACAACTTTCAAACATACTGTATGAGAGTTGCTAAAAGGAATTATTTATTTTATATCTAGAAGTTTATATAAAAGGTCTTATAGACATGATGGCAGTGAAATTATAATTTTTAACATTTAAAATGACCCTTAATAAAATGACCTTTCCCAGCTGATGTACCAAGAAGTAAAACTTACCTATTTGAATCTGCAGTTCATCAACTGAGAGCTTATGACTGGTGGTCAGATATACTTCAAAAACTCTCCAGGTGTGAGTCGAATAACCTTAATTTTTTTTTCAATTTTGGGAGTTGAATAGGTGAGGATTACCTCAGAAGACATTTAAATGACGTTTCAGGTTCAAATTGAAATGGAAAGCACATAAAATCTTAAGGCCTAAGAAATTCAAGAATTTGGCAGAGGTGAAAACTCACAAAGAAAGCACTCAATTAGACGTTTTCGTTCTGCCCGTTTATCCGGCACAAATCCCTCTCCAGTTGGCCCATCACTCCCCTGCCGGCATTTAACCCCGCAAGGGTTAATGGAGGATTCTGGAGCCAGCGACTGGCTCAGACTCCAGCCAGGATCTCAGGCCCCGCGTCCTCTCCAGGTACCGTGGCCAGAGGGCCACCGGATGCCTCACGTGACCCTGCCCCGTCTCCCACGAGCTTCAGGCCCGTTCGTGCCCACGAGCTGGGTCGCTGAGGCAGGAGGAGGGCTGGGAGGGCCTCACCAGCCCTTCCCGTGGCCGCTGAGACGGCACTGGTCTCGCAGAGCCCACATGCAACATCCGAGAGGGTGGGCGTCAGTCTCTCCCGGGAAACTCAGGCAGGCAGGTGGGTCGGGGGGCTCAGAGGACCGGCTTGGAACCTGCACTGAGGCTCCCCTCCCTTGCCCAGTGCCCCGCCGGCAGGATGCCAGGCCTGGTGTGCCGGGGGCGGCAGGGAGCGGGCTTGGCTGAGAGTCGCCACGGTGCCCCGCATGTCCATCTCAGGGCTGCCCTGGGGGCCCAGGCAGTAAAGAACCGCCTGCAACGCAAGAGACTCGGGGTCCATCCCTGGGTCGGGCAGATCCCCTGGAGAAGGGAATGGCCACCACTCCAGCATTCCGGCCTGGTGAATCCCATGGACAGAGGAGCCCAGCAGGCTTCAGTCCCCGGGGTCGCAAAGAGTCGGGTACGACCCAGCGACTAACACCGCCCGCATTTGCGCGTCTTTAGTTTGCGTAGAGGCCTTGTCCTGAACATGCTGTCTCTCAGCTGCCACTCCTGAATCGTTTAAACATGAAAAAAGCACTTCGAAGTTCGGCCTGACCGCGACAGTCACCAGCTCGCCACAATCACCAGCTCGCCCCGCAGACGTCTAGCTTGCCAGACACAAACGGAACAGGACAGGGTGAAGTGGGCAGCGAGCAGATGCGTTTTGTAGAAAGCTCCATGGGCAGCGTCCTAGGGGTGGGAAGGTCTCTGGCTTTGTTCAGCCGTGAAAACACTTCCAGGTGGAAGTCAGCAGAGAGGACAGCCCGCGGTCAGGAGATGGGTGGCTGAGGCCTGCGTGGGGAGTGGGCTCCCAGGTGAGGTCTGCACCCGTGGCTGGGCCTCTCGGCCCTCGCGCTGCCCGTGATGGGGTGGCAGGGACACGGTCGCTGTGACTCGCAGAGCCCGTGAGCCGAGCCTGCACAACGGTCGAAACCCTCTCCCCACGGGGGAGGCGCTCGGGTCTCTCGTGCTAGTGTGCTGGACAGGCCTCAAGCTGGATTGGCTTTTGAGACGCAGGGAAACTGCTTCACGTTCCAGAAGTCCTGGTGAAACAACCCTGCAAGGAGGTGGAAGGAGTTTCTCCTTCCGGACCCACATCTCTGTGCACGTGTCATTTTTATTGTTTCAATTTATGTGTCGTCCGTGGGATCGCAGAGTCGGACGTGACTGAGCAGGCCGCACTTTCACCCTCTCACTTTCATCGCTGACTTACGGCGGTTCAGGTGCGCGGCAAGGCGATTCAGTTACACATGCATTACTTCTGAAGTTGGTTTCCGTGATAGGTATTACGAGATATGGCGATAGTTCCCTGTGCTCTACGGTAAGCCTTTGTTGCTTGTTGCACATCTGTTGGTTTTTTTATTAGAAAACTAGCATTCTATGCATACTAAGCCAAACAAGTGGAATCAAAATGTCATAAATTTCTTAGGCAAAAATTCGTAAGTTTTCTAAAATACATTCTGCACATCCTTTTTGAATGCTCTTGAGGAGGCACGTGCAGGAGCGGCCACCAGGGCCAAACCACAGACAGGGATTCCAGGAGGCTGCGCGTTCTGGGGGGTCCAGGCTGCAGCGCCGCTGGCGGGGGCTCCGGGCTGTGCGTGCCCCCTGTGCACGGCGCTGCTTCTGCTGGAGCACCCAGCCTGTGCACAGGCTCGCCTACTGTGGCGTGGCCCCAGCCCTGCCTGAGTCTCATGCCCTGAAATCCAGCACCTCCTTTCTCTCCTATGCAAAGTCCTGCACGCCTGGCGCCACGCCTCGGAGCTGGACAGTCAGGCTGCAGCTGTGTGACCTTGGGCAGGTTGTATGACCTCTCTGACCCCAGGCTTTTCTGCCAGTCGCTCAGTCATGTCCGACTCTGTGACCCCATGGACTGTATCCTGCCAGGCTCCTCTGTCCATGGGATTTTCCAGGCAAGAATGTTGGAGTGGGGTGCTATTTCCTCCTCCAGGGGATCTTCCTGACCCAGGGACTGAACCTGTGTCTCTTGTGTCTCCTGCATTGGCAGGTGGATTTTTTTTTTTACCACTGCACCACCTGGGAACCCCCATACTACACTTGATCCTGACCAGAAGGCCGTTTAATATGCAATGTCGTTTATGAGTCACCTCATGGGGTTGGAGCGGCAGTTCTGTCTACTCATCTGAAGTCAATGTTAAATAAATGCTGGGATGAGTGGTTTGACTGGGGATGGGTTGCTCGCTTCAGGTGCATCCAAAGAAGAAATCAAAGCCAGAGGAATGGGGGCTGCTCTCATGAAGAAGCCCCATGCAGTGCCTGCAAAAGCTGTCCAAAGTTTGTACCATTTTTACTGTAGGACGCATGTTACACGTGGATCCAAGATCCATGCTCTTGGCCAAGAGGTTCCCTCGGTGAAAATAACAATTTGTTAGAACCAAAGTCCTAGCTGAAGGCTTCACCACCCCAAACTTGAACTTATCCGTGTGACCTTAGGGGTAAAGGAATACTTGCGGATGCTTGCGTCTCTCAGCCATTGTACTAGGAGAGCATTTGCCGAGTCCTTGATCTGAAGCTCGGCACTGGGTGGGCAACTCCCTTGGACAGCAAGGAGACAGTCCATCCTAAAGGAAATCAGCCCTGAATGAATACTCATTGGAAGGACTGATGCTGAAGCTCCAATATTTTGTCCACCTGATGCAAAGAGCCGACTCATTGGAAAAGACCCTGATGCTGGGAAAGATTGAGGGCAGAAGGAGAAGACAGTGGCAGAGGATGAGATGGTTGGATGGCATCACTGATTCAATGGACATTGACTTAAGCAAACTCTGGGAGACTCTGGGAGATGGTGAGGGACAGGGAAGCCCAGCGTGCTGCAGGGCATGGATTGCGAAGAGTCGGACACGACTTGGTGACTGAAATGGCAACTGGGTGGAGGAATGCACTGTCACAGGGAAGCCCCGGTCCCCTGAGTCTCTCTGAGTGCAGAGCGCAGGGCTGGGTGTGGAGCAGGCGACAGCTGTGAGCTTGCATCCTGGAGCTCAGCTCCCTCATTGCTGCTCCCAGGCGTCAAGGCAGGAGGAGCTGTGAGGCAGGGCCTTTGGGCGGGGCACCTGCGCTGACCTGCCGGGGCCACGTGAGAGCCCCGGGCCGGCCAGTTGCTGAGGAGGAGATGGTGGCGGGGGCCCGAGTGTGGGTCAGAGCCCACCTTGGTTCCAGCCGGCCACGCCCGAGCCCCTCTGCAGACGGGCGCCCAGGCTCCACTCAGCCAGCCCCGCACGCGGCTGAGCTTCCGTCAGGAGGGCCGGCAGCCTGAGAAGTGCAGCTCCCCGGGCCCGCCGCCCCCCACATCAGGGCCCGCTGCCCCCCATTGCGGCCGCTGTTGCCCATGGACCCACTACCCCCCCATCTGGGCCACCGCCCCCCGTCAGGGCCCGCCGCCCCCCCAGCAGGCCCGCTGCCACACGGACGTCCTGGCTCAGGGCGCACCTGTCCTCTCGTCCTCTCCTGCCTTGCTGGCGTCCACAGCCGGCTCGCTTCACGGAAAGGGGCCCTCGTGAGGGGTCAGCGGTCCCCTGGAGGCTGTGCTGACGGAAGGTTTTCAGCCCCTCCACCCACTCGAAGCCCGTCCAGGATCCCCCCTCTCCCCGGGAGTCGTCTGTCTCTGTGTGTGTCTCTGTGTATCTGCATGGGCTTCGGGGTGGCTCAGACGGTAAAGAATCCTCCCTGCAATGCAGGAGACCGGGGTTGGATTCCTGGGTCGGGAAGATCCCCTGGAGAAGGGAATGAAAACCCACTCCAGTGCTCTGGCCTGGAGAACCCCATCTGCGTCTCTCTCCGTCCCCCTCTTTCTCTGTTTCCTCAGCCGCTTTCCCTGTCTCTTTCTCTGTGTCTCTCCTCTCTGTCGCTTCCCGGGAGTCTCGCGTCTGTCTCCCTTTCTCTGTGTTTCTGTCTCGCTGTCCCTGTGACTGTGTGTGTCTGTCTCCCCCCTCTGCATGTATCAGTCTCCCTCTGTGTCCTGCCTCTGTCTGTCTGTCCTCTGACTGCCTCTCTCCTGTCTCTCCCTGTGAGTGTCCCTCTCATTCTGTGCGTATTTAAGGCCCATGTCGTTCTGGCGGCAGAGCACACGCCGTCAGAAGGCCTTCCCAGGGGGCATCTATCGAGACTAGCAGCGCACCAGCAAAGCTGCACCGAGTGAACGAACCCGCTTCCAGGACCGAGCGCGGCCCGTGCCCGGGTCTGCGCGTCAGAGGCCGTGGCCGCGTCTCCTCGTGAGGAGAGGTCTGCTCTCCTCCCTGGACGTGGGAGGGCTGTCTGTGCGGGAGGAAGAGGCTTGTCCGAGAGCCGGGCAGTGCGCCTCGAGATGCATCTGTTTCCATTCATGTTGAGTCTTTCCGGGTGAACTGAACTAAATCATACCCCGCGAAACGAAAGCCGACCTTCCCGTGGCACGCCCACGTGGAGCCCACAGAGCAGGTCGCCATCGCGCCCCCGGCCCTCCGGGCGCTCAGCCTTTCTGGAGGGCGGTGGGTCCGTGGCCTGCAGGCTTACTGGGCAGCTGGCACAGGGCACAGCCTGCTATGTGCCGGGCTGCTTCCCTGCAGGATGCGAGCGTCCTGGGAGGTAAAGCAGGGCTATTAGTAGCCACTCGCTTGCCGCGGACTGAGGACCAGGATCGGCGGCGGCGAGGGGGCGCAGCAGACAGGGTCCTGAGCCTGTCGTGGAGGACAGGCCCGGGCCGGCGTGGTGCGGAGCTTCCAGAAGAGATGCTGTGCTGGTTTCTCAGCGAGTCCTGAAAGCAGTTGTCAGTGCAGGTCCTGCCGGAGGCTGGCGGGCTCACCACTGGACACACGCCCTCCAGGTCCGAGGCCACTTTCAGCAAGTTCCGGTTGGGAATGCGCTTTTCTGCTCTCTCCCCACACCACCCTCGGTCAACACCTGCTGACTTAAATCAGCGGAGAGTCAGGCCTGCGGCCCTTGACTCGGGTCTGGGAACTCAGGGCCCCGTGCACCCCGCGCCCGTCTGGCGTTGCGGTGACAGCGCTCAGGCCGCGCTGCGGGCTCCGCGAACATCCGCCCAGTTCCCATCTCCAGCCTATGAAGTCGCTCTGGGGCGGCAGGGAGGGCCCTGGGCTCCTCGGCTGACGGACCCCGCCTTCACGCCCACTGCTGCCACCGCACCGAGTGAAGGCCAGCGTACTTCCTCACATCCGGCAGGCCTGGACCCTGGCGAGGGGGCCACCCTGTGAGCGAGGGTTCCAGAACAAGCGGCTCCTTCTGTTCAATTTCATGCGGCACAGAAATAGTTTAGTGCCCTTCTTCATGTACATGTAAAGAATACGATTTTAAATAACTGACAAACCTTAAAATTCAATTCTAAGTGATTGACTTTAAAAATGTTTACTTCTGGCGGGGCTGGGTCTTGGCCCTGCCTGCGGGCTGCTCTCCAGCTGCGCGCCGGCCGCTCGCTGTGCGGGCCCCCTCTGCTGCCAGCGCACGCTCTAGGCCGCGGGGCTCGGTACGTAGAGGCGGCGGTTGGGGCGCGCGGGCTTGGCTGTCCAGTGGCACATGGGATCACCCTCGACCAGGGGTCACACCAGTGCCCCCTCTGTTGCAAAGCGCCGGGCCAGTGGGAAGCCGCTGGGCCATGAGGGAAGCGTGACTGCTTGGCTTTGGTATTTCCAGTGTCGCGAGACCCATCACTGCTCTAATTCCAGAGCTGTTTATCACTCTGGCAAAAAAAAAAAAAAAAAAGAAAGAAAAGGCCTGTGCCAGTTAGCGGTCACTGCCCACTTGTCTCTCAGCCCCAATCCACTCCTGTCCCGACGGATTTGTCTAATGTGGACATGTCATAAAAATGAAAGTGAAGTCGCTCAGTCGCCTCCGACTTGGCGACCACATGGACTGTAACCCACCAGGCTCCTCCGCCCATGGGATTTTCTAGGCAAGAGTTCCGGGTGGGTTGCCAGTTCCTTCTCCAGGAGAACTTCCCGACCCAGGGACCGAGCCCGGGTCACCCCCACCGCAGGCAGACTCTGCCATCTGAGCCACCAGGGAAGCCGCTGGCTGGCATCGCGCAGCGTGTGGCCTTCACGCCTGGCATCTTCCATCCAGCGTGCCGTTTCAGGGCGCATCCACGATGCTCCAGCCCTTTCGATGGCGGCATGGTGTGGACGGCGCCCTACTGCTTGGCGGCATGGTGTGGACGGCGCCCTACTGCTTGGCGGCATGGTGTGGACGGCGCCCTACTGCTTGTCCAGTAGCTGATAGGCGTTTGGGTCACTTCCACTTTGGGCTACTGTAAATCACACTGATGTGAATATGCGTTCACATTTCTGTGTGAACATACATTTTCAGTTACCTGGGTGTACGTCTAGGAGCAGAATTGCTGGACCGGGGGTAACCGCTCACCTGTCTGGGGAAGCCCCACTCTCTTCCACAGAGGCTGCGCTCTCTCCGTCCCCCATGAGTGACGGGTGCAGCCTCCGCTTTCTCCCCTTCCTTGCTGGCGCTGGTTACTGTCCACTTTTGACGTGAAAGCCGTGCTGGTCGGGGTGAAGCGATAGCTCACTGTGGTTTCCATTTGCATTTCCCTAAGTGACTGGTGAGCTTCTAGGCCGTTTGGAGACCTTCTTCTGTGAAATATCCATCCGCATCTCTGCGCATTCTCCGGTCGGGCTGCCTGTCTCCTCGCTGTCGAGCTGCGATAATCACACTGTTTCTTGCTTGATGTCCTTTCATTCCGACAAGAGTCCATCGTGATGGGATGTTTCCCCAACAGTGAGAATGACATGAGCCCGGAGCAAGAGAGGACCCAGTGCCAGAAAGTGCAGGGCTCTCTCGCCAAAAGAAGGTAGTGGAATGGGGAAGGTCAGGAAGAAAAATGAAGTCACTTTGTTTTAAAGCCAAAACCCTGCAAGGCAGCTTCCTGTGGCCTCTGGGCCTAAAGGGTCCCGGGGGAGCCACCCTTTGAAGGAGGACAGCAGCCGTGGTCTCCTTCCTCAAACCCCAGAGCCCGAAGGGCAAATGCCTTTGTTGTTTACTCGCTCGGTTGTGTCCAACTCTTTGCAACCCCATGGACTGCAGCCCGCCAAGCTCCTCTGTCTGTGGGATTTCCCAGGCAAGAATACTGGAGTCAGTTGCCATTTCCTTCTCCAGGGGAACTTCCTGAGCAAGGGATTGAACCTGCCTCTCCTACATTGGCAGAAGATTCTTTTTAATATTGAGGCACCTGGGAAGCCCCAAAATGCATCCCCCGCCCCCGACATACACATACTGCTTTTTTGCATGCATTTATAGAACTCTGCTGCTCACCAAAGCTGCTGTGAATGCATGAGAATATCAAGGAGCTATTCTTATAATGCAGGCCTGTGTCTCATTTAAGACTCCTCAGCATCTTATAAAAAATGTCTGGTTCCCAAATGAATCAGCAAGTCAAAGATGAGATTTCAGGGTCTTCTACAGATACGGCTTTAGTCTCTTGTTGGTTTACCATCTGAACCTGATGAACCAAATGGTACGATTATTTAACTTTTTTTAAAGCACATTTTGCTATAGATGCATTGCTTAGCCCACTGCCACAGACACCTTTTGAATGGACTGTTCTCACTTCCTAAGCCCACAGGTGGCCGAGTCCCCACTCCTGCAGTATTTACGCAGCTAGTGCAGCCTGGAATTCCCACTGCACTTCTCTCCAGACTGCTGTGACTACCCAGCCACGGAGCAGTGAGACCAGCAGAACCTCTGAGGTCCCACCAGGCAGGCAGCCTCTGATTCCGGCCTCCAGCACGTGGACAGGGCCCGCTGCCTTTGAGCTGGCCCCGTGGCTGCGGGGTCCCCAGAGCAATGGTCGCCTTTGCAAATGAGGTTCAAACCCCGCCCTGCCCTAGAAGGGAAAGAACCCTTGGGGTTCTCAACTTTCCGCCCTTGCTGGGCTCCTGGGGCCTGCCTGATTTGCACCCTCAGCTCAATCTGCATCACAAAACGCACCCAGCCTTCCCTGGACAGCGGGCAGGTGGGCGGGCGAGTCCTGCGTGGGCTTCTCGTCTCCTGCCATCTTCTCCGCAGGTTTCCGGTTACACCCAGATGACACTTGGATCAGGTTTCATTTTTATGTCCTCGGCCTGTGATGCAGTGAGCCCCTGCCCCTGGGCCCAGAGCGGCTCCAAGGTGGAGCCCCCTTTACTGCAGGGCTGGGGCCCCCCAGGACCTCAGTGAAGGGCCCCGCGGCCGCTCACACTCGCGGGCCCCCATCTGCAGGCCAGGCAGCTGTGTGTCCTTCGGTTATATGCTCCAGTTGTCAAGGTTTTTTCTGTTTCCTTTTCCCCCGCGCCCGGAATCAATACTTCAGGAGTAAAGGGGGGCAGGGGGAGCAAGCGCCCAGGGGACTGGAGTTAGCCACCGCCCACCACGGCTCTCTGCTCCAGACGGAACCTTCCAGACTCATTCAGCACAAAGTGGCTGCAGAGGAAATCCTGCCGGGCCAGTGATAAGGCGGGAAGTGGAGTCACTTCCTCACCAGCTGCCGCGCTCAGGTAGACACAGCCCTGGCTCCCTCGCGTGTGCTGCGCAGGCCGCCGCGCCCTCTCTGATCTCAGCCCTAGTGGGCGTCGGCATCGCCGCCTCCCGGCTCCAGGCAGAGCCCTGCTCTCTGCCGTGCAGGTGTCTCTCCCTGCGGGGGCTGTTCTTTCCCCACCATTCCGCTCGCCTGGGGCTTGGACATCATTGCCTCTGGGCACTGGAGACCCTGCGGGTCCTGTTTATTGGGAACAAGGCTCATCCCCCTTGGTTCTGCGGTGGTGGCAGTGGTGAAGCCTCCACCTGCCAGAGCGGGAGACGTGGGTCCGATCCTCCATCAGGAAGATCCCTGGAGGAGGTGATGGCAACCCACCCCAGGACCCTTGCCTGGAGAAAACCCCACGGACAGAGGAGCCTGCAGTCCGTGGGGCTGAAAAAGAGTCAGACACGACTGAGCAAGTGAGTGTGCGCACACGCTCAGGCCTCTTAGTAGATTCCGAGACAAGGGGCCCCCAGCAGTCCTGCTGTTCCCGTGGAGGCCCAGGGTCGCCTTGGCGCCTCTGACCACCGGCCCTGTCCTGTGCAGGGGGCACCAGCGCTGCCTCTCCCGTCGTGCACAGAATCACTGCTGCGCTACCTCCACTCCGCATTCTCAGTCTTCACAAGATGGGCATCTCCCTGACAGAGGGACAGATGCTTCAGCGGGCTTGGAAAATGCCCCACAGCTTATACCTCCCTTGGAGACTCCAGGGCGTTCGGGTGGGATACTGTTCAAAACTGCTGAATATCACGGTGCCAACACCAATGTGGCACGAACACTGGCCAGTCAGACCCAGTGCTGACCGTTCTCAGTGACCTGAACTTGAGTTCTTCACTGGAGACACTGGAAGCTGCGGGATCCAAGGATGAACAGAGCGTGGCCCCTGCACCTCTAGGCGCTAACAGCTGGATGAGGGGCAGACGGACGTGCAAGCAGATGACCTTCAGAGAATGCAGGGAGCAGGGCCTGGCTGAGGATTATTTAGCTCAGCCCAGGGACTTGGAGAAAGTTGCCTGCAGAACACGACAGCACCGAATTCCTGCGGGAACTGGATGCACTTACCGAGTGACCAGAGCTGAGCTTTCATGCACTGGAGAAGGAAATGGCACCCACTCCATTGTTCTTGCCTGGAGAATCCCAGGGACGGGGGAGCCTGGTGGGCTGCCGTCTCTGGGGTCGCACGGAGTCGGACCCGACTGAGCGACTCAGCAGCAGCAGCAGCAGAGCTGAGCAGGAAGCCGGGCGGGGAGAGCGCTGGAGCCTGCGGGCCGGGTTAAAGGGTCCGGGTCGAAGCACGGGAGTGGCAGACGGGATTCTGAGCGAGTGTCCGCAGCAGCGGAGAAGACTGGAGGGCAGGGCACTAGGCTAACGGCAGAGAAGTCAGGTGGGAAATCCTGGCACTGGGGAGAGAAGGTAATGAGGCTAAAGGAACAGTGAGGGGGTCAGATCGGCGGCTCACATCCTGGCCTGTGGAACTCATCCTGCCCTGACCGCCTCAGAGCTCTCAAGCTGCTGGAGATGCAGCATCTGGATCTCCTTCCCCAGGGGCTTCCTCTGAGCCCTTTGCCTGTGCACATGACCAGCCAGAGTGCTGGAGCGGATGCCGCCCCAGCAGCCCTTACCCAGCGAGGGGGAGGAGGGGCGGGTAAACCCCCCAGCTCCCTGGCCACTTGGTGGAATGACGGAAGGTGCGCGCTCTGCACGGGCCCTCAGGTGGCCGTGAGGGCAGCAATGCCCGTGGAGATGAAGCGATAAAGCCTCGGGTAACAGAAAATACCGGAGGCGTCTGACGGAAACGTTTGGCTTCCTCCTGGCGCCACCTGGTTTTCTCCCGCTTCTGCTCCGTGCAGAGCAGAAACGGCGGCAGGCCTCCATCTAGGCGAGTCTCACACGCGTGTGGAGGCACACGAGTCCGTTCTCTGGGCCAGAATCTGCCGAAGGGCGGGACGGCTTCCCCACCATATAGGGCATCCAGTCAGCTCAAAGACTGGGACGTACCTGAGCTTCCCATCTGTTTATAGCCGGCCAAGGCCGCCTTCCCATTCCCCTGTGGCGCTAAGGGCTGGCGGGGAGCCGGGACTGGCAGAGACAGCACCGCTTCACCCAGTGTTATGTGGGGACATCTTTCCTTGCCAGTAATGCAGGCACAGTTTTCGTGACGGGTCCATATTCCACTGGGCTTCCCTGGTGGCTCAGTGGTAGAGAACCCACCTGGCAACACAAGAGGTGCGGGTTTGATCCCTGGGTCAGGAGGATCCCCTGGAGAAGGGAATGGCAACGCACTGCAGTGTTCTTGCCTGGGCAATCCCATGGACAGGGGAACCTGGCGGGCTACAGTCCACCGGGTCACAAAGAGTCAGACACGACTGAGCGACTAAACAGTAACATTCATTATCAGATTATCAGATATTTTTGTTTTAAAGTTTTGTTTTCAAGATAATTAGAAGTAGAATCACTAACACATGAACAGTATAAAGCTTCTGTTGTGCATTTTCCTCTCTGCTCACCTGCTCCTCCGAGCCCCCGAGGTGTGTGAGGGTGTCCGGGCTCCTGCTCCCACCCCACACCATCCTTTTCAGTGGAACTCAGTGGCCTTCTTCAGTTCTTGCCATTCTGATTCATTGGTTTTTAAATCTCATTTTATTCCGAACGAGGTTTAAATGAAACTTTTTGAAGGATCTGAAGGGGAAAGGAAAATCTTGGAGCGTGGGCTGCCTTGAGGGCGGTGTGGCGCGTGGGCTGCCTTGAGGGGGGTGTGGCGCGTGGGCTGCCTTGAGGGGGGTGTGGCGCGTGGGCTGCCTTGAGGGGGGTGTGGCGCGTGGGCTGCCTTGAGGGCGGTGTGGCGCGTGGGCTGCCTTGAGGGGGGTGTGGGGCGTGGGCTGCCTTGAGGGCGGTGTGGCGCGTGGGCTGCCTTGAGGG
>SJYC01130194.1:0-19223 GCA_006408675.1 Madoqua kirkii | reverse complement strand
GAGCGGTCCCAGCGCGGGGAGAGGACACTCTGATCCCCTCCCCACACCTTCGCGGACTTGAGCTGTCTGTTCCTACCGGTCCGTCCACACCTCCCTGGCCGACTCCCAGCCCACGGGAGGGAGTGCAGCCAGGGCCTGGGCTTGGGGCGTTAGCTGCCCTTCTCCTCTGAGGTCGGCGCTGCTGGAACTCAGACCCCGGCCATCTGTGGCCTCTGAATGTGAAGTCTGTGGGGAAGCTGTCTGCAAAAGGGCCACCAGAGCTGGGTCACTGCCTGCCTCCCCTCTGAAGTTGAGGACTAACAGAAGGAGAAGGGGCCTTCCCCTGGATACCTGCCGTGCCCATCCCTGAGGTCGGGCAGAGCCCTGGCCAGTCCCGACACAACCAGGGGCTGCGTGCACCCTGAACATATAGGCGGGGGTTTGTCCAAATCACGTGACCACGGCCCAGGTTTTCTTCCTCCCTCTCTGTTGCTTTTAATACATAAAATGAGCATGTGTTTATTTAAAACAGCTTTCAGACTTAAACAAATAATGACAGACTGTTCAAACAGACTTCGGAAATCACCCTGATCAGGATGTTTGAAAAAGCAAGAAGACTCCCCCATGAAAATAGCTTTTGGAGCTTCACTCCTGAAACCACAGGGTCTGCTCTGCACTTTAGAATCATAGATGGGCAGATTATGGGGGAGATTCCATCTCAGGGGCAGGGGGGGTCGCGCGTTAAATGATGCCTCTCAGCCCTACAGCCTGACTTAATAATCTGTGAGGAAGTAGAGCTGGGCGTGTGTTATCGCTTCCAATTTTCCACCAGAACACATCATGTGTGTACGTTTGAATTCACGATTTCTTTAGAAATCATCAACTATCTTGAAAACCAAGAGCTGACACCTTAGAGGGAGCTGGTCGCTTGTTTCTGGAAATTAGCAGGCTCAGCAGACTGCCTGGAGGCCAGGGCAGTTTGAGGAGGATCACAGCAGGTTAGCAAGAGGACAGACCAGAGAACATGGTGATGTTTCCTCTAGTCACGCTCGGGGCCACGTTTACAAATGGCCCGAGTCACCTACGTTTATCTTCACAACAACCAGTTTTATGGGTGAGATAAATGAAGCTCAGCCTCGGGTAATTTGTTCAAGGTCACAGGCAATAAAATGTCAAAGCTAGGATTCCACGCAGACCTCCTCCCTTGAGCTCAGGGCTCATTCCCAGATCCCTCTGTGCCCAAGCTTTGGGTTAAGAGATGCTATGTTAGCTCATCCCACTTCAGAAATGATTTCTTTCTTTGTAATGCACATCAGAAATGGGCCGTGAAGCACAGTTATTTATACACGCGGCTGAGGCTGGGCAGGGAGGTCTTCCAGCCCCAGGGGTGGGGTGCTGGGAGAGGCGTCTTGTCTGCCGGGGGCGTCAGGCACCAGGCAGAGCTGTCCAAGTCTCCCTGCTTCCCCTGTCTCCCGAGGGGGGTCCTGGTCTGGAAGGGTCAGGCGGCTGAGGCCTTAGTCTCTTCCATATCCCGCCACAGACAACTCCGTTGATAACTAAAGGGACACAGGGCCCAGCCACCGACCCTCCCGACATCGAGCTGAAGGGCCTACCGCCCACTGCGCTCTTCCAAGGAGTCAGGGTGCCTTTGGCTGATGTATGGGGGTTCCAGCCTTCCCGCCATTAGAGAAAACAGCACGGAGGGGAGGGCTGGTAGACGTCTGCTGCTGTGCCTGTGGGGTCCGGGGGTGCACTCTGCAAGAGGCAGGTTTCTCCATATTGGTCCTGACTCCTTCCTGCCCCGTTTACTCCCTGATACGTAGGGAAGGTCGGGGTCCTGACAAACAGTCGTGACTGTTAGCTCAGCTCTGGGCCAAGGGCACTAAGCACGTGTGTCATTTATGACTACTGCCTTGCTTTGCTAAGACTCAGCCTCAGAAAACTGTTCAACAATAGATTAAGGAAGAAGAAAACCCTTGCGCCCTCTCCTGGTAGAAGCTAATCCTGTACCTCCAAAGGTAGAGGTCGCCCACGTGTAGGGGAGCAGTTACTTGTCCAGGCTAGCAACTGGTCTGGCGCTGAGCTGACCAAAGCTACTGACACACTAGACCGACCATGGTCCTCTGAGGGCTGTGATTATGCAGTTTCTTCTGAGCCTCTCTTCACAGGCTTCTCAGTCTCGCACCACTGGCACCTGCGGGGGGTGATTCTCGTGCTGGGCCGTCCTGTCCTGCGTGGGGCACTGGAGGGGACCTCTGGTCTCTGCCACTGGATGCCAGCAGTACCCCCTCCCCCAGACCACAACTACCAAAGACGTGCCGTGGGGGGGGCGGGACCACCCCCGTGAGACGCCCTGCCCTAAACCCTTGTCCGCCTTTGTGGGGTTCTGTCTGTTTAGTTCTTGTTTTCATGTTTTTCTGGCTGCACAGCTTGTGGTATCTTAAGTTCCACAACCAGGGACTGAGCCCATACTCTCGGCAGTCAAAGTGCAGAGTCCTAACCACTGGGCTGCCAGGGAATCCCCCCTTGCCTGCTTTTTGTAAAAGGTGCCAAGGTCACTGGGGCAGTGAGAGAGTGAGGCTAGCTCAGCACAAACCCTTCAGGACTGTGGGAATCAATTTTGATCAACTGACTTCAACTCTGGGGATTTGTCTCAAAACTAAAAGCAAAACCTAAATCCAAATGCATAGATAGAATTTGCGAATCGCTGCTCTGTGGCACAGGGAGCCCAGCCTGGCCCTCTTTGATGGCCTAGAGGGGTGGGATGGGGGAGGGGAGGGGCTCGAGGGAGGGGATGTTTGAGCGGTTCTACGTTGTTCAGCAGAAATCAGTGCTACGTTGTAGAGCAATGATCCTCTGATTAAAAATGATTGAATTAAAAAATAAAAAGAGTTGGTTAAATAAAGTACAGCATAGACCCAGATACATGAATAGACGTGGTGGAAAACTATGCAGCCATGAAAAATAATTGTGCACGTTTACATTAAATAACACAGGAAGTTCCCCCTTAATGATGTCGTACGTGTCTACCTTCGAGATCACTGCCAAGATTTCCAGAGGTGGTTGCATGTAGAAGGAAGGCTTTCAACAGGCAGAGTATCTGGGTAACGTATTAGGCCAAACACAGAATTCAAACCAGTGTTTGATGTTAGGAACCTAAATCATTAACTGAATAAACATTTCTCAAACACCTACATGTACTCAGACCACGCACAGCACTGGGGAGACAAAAATAATGCCTGATCCCTGCAATACTCGCCCTAAACAGACAAAAGCATGGTCAGCGCCATCAGACCCTCCTCACACCGTGACGCTGGACCTCTCTATGCTCCGTCCCCCTTAGTGGGACTGTGTGCTCTGATTCCAGGTTTGGGGGGCTAACTGGAACTACATCTTGTTTTCCCCTTGACACCTGATTAATCCACCAAGGGAAGGACGCTGCACTCACTGCTGTATATGCCCAGGTGTGCGTGCGCGCACGCTCAGACGCTTCATATGCTCAGGTGTGCGTGCACGCACACTCAGGCGCTTCATATGCCCAGGTGTGTGTGTGCGAACGCTCAGGTGCTTCATATGCTCAGGTGTGTGTGTGCGCACGCTCAGATGCTTCATATGCTCAGGTGTGCGCGCGCGCACGCTCAGACGCTTCAGGCCAGTCCAACTCTCTGTGACCCAAGAGACAGCAGCCCACCAGGCTCCTCTGTCCATGGGATTTTCCAGGCAAGAATACTGGAGTGGGTTGCCATGGCCTCCTCCAGGGGATCTTCCTGACCTGAGGGTTGATCTCCCATCTGCCTGCGTCTCCAGCACTGAAGGCATATTCTTTACCTAACTGAGTCACCTGGGAAGCCCATATATTCAGATAGAGTTGTCCAAATACTCACTGGGTCCAAATACAGAATCTAATCTTCCCCAACAAATCTAAGAAATGAGCATTCAATGGTCTCAGCTTTCTTCTACGGCATAAGAACAAAGTAAAGGACTCTTAAAATGGGTATGAAGAATAAAGAAAATAATGCATGTCAGGGATTCGTTACAAGTGCCCAGCCTATAGCAAGCATTCAGTAAAGGAGCAGTTGGGTTTTTTTTTAAATCACTTTTATGAATGTCCATGCTAGCTAAAACTGCAAAGCCTCCAGTATTTCTCCCACTTTTGCTCTTTTATTTTTCCCATTAGCATTTACCGCTCTCTAATACACTTTACGATACATGTAAGTTTTGTTTACTGTCTGTCCCATTTCACTGGATCAAAAACGTTTGAGCTTTTGGTCTGTTTCACTCGTGGCTGTATCTCTGCTGTGCCTGGTACGTGTGTAAGGTCTCAATAAGTATTTCCTGAATAAAAGTGAAAGGAGAGGGTCTGAAATCATTATCCCCAAAGCACATTTGACCTTTGCCCTCACCCTTCTGAAGGTGCAAGGCACTTCAGACGCCTCTCCCCCTGTCGGCCGGCACTGTGCTGGCGCGTTTTTGTTATAGTAACAGGAAACATTTAATACTCTATAGTGACAGGCGATATTTAATACTCTGCAGTAACAGGAAACATTTAATACTCTATAGTAACAGGCAATATTTAATACTCTGTAGTAACAGGAAATATATAGTACTCTATAGTAACAGGAAACATTTAATACTCTATAGTGACAGGCAATATTTAATACTCTGCAGTAACAGGCAATATTTAATACTCTATAGTAACAGGCAATAGTTAATACTCTGTAGTGACAGGAAATATTTAGTACTCTGTTGAGGGTTGATCTCCCATCTGCCTGCGTCTCCAGCACTGAAGGCATATTCTTTACCTAACTGAGTCACCTGGGAAGCCCATATATTCAGATAGAGTTGTCCAAATACTCACTGGGTCCAAATACAGAATCTAATCTTCCCCAACAAATCTAAGAAATGAGCATTCAATGGTCTCAGCTTTCTTCTACGGCATAAGAACAAAGTAAAGGACTCTTAAAATGGGTATGAAGAATAAAGAAAATAATGCATGTCAGGGATTCGTTACAAGTGCCCAGCCTATAGCAAGCATTCAGTAAAGGAGCAGTTGGGTTTTTTTTTAAATCACTTTTATGAATGTCCATGCTAGCTAAAACTGCAAAGCCTCCAGTATTTCTCCCACTTTTGCTCTTTTATTTTTCCCATTAGCATTTACCGCTCTCTAATACACTTTACGATACATGTAAGTTTTGTTTACTGTCTGTCCCATTTCACTGGATCAAAAACGTTTGAGCTTTTGGTCTGTTTCACTCGTGGCTGTATCTCTGCTGTGCCTGGTACGTGTGTAAGGTCTCAATAAGTATTTCCTGAATAAAAGTGAAAGGAGAGGGTCTGAAATCATTATCCCCAAAGCACATTTGACCTTTGCCCTCACCCTTCTGAAGGTGCAAGGCACTTCAGACGCCTCTCCCCCTGTCGGCCGGCACTGTGCTGGCGCGTTTTTGTTATAGTAACAGGAAACATTTAATACTCTATAGTGACAGGCGATATTTAATACTCTGCAGTAACAGGAAACATTTAATACTCTATAGTAACAGGCAATATTTAATACTCTGTAGTAACAGGAAATATATAGTACTCTATAGTAACAGGAAACATTTAATACTCTATAGTGACAGGCAATATTTAATACTCTGCAGTAACAGGCAATATTTAATACTCTATAGTAACAGGCAATAGTTAATACTCTGTAGTGACAGGAAATATTTGTACTCTGTAGTAACAGGCAATATTTAGTACTCTATAGCAACAGGAAACACTTAATGCTCTACAGTAACAGGCAATATTTAATGCTCTACAGTAACGGGAAACATTTAATACTCTACAGTAACGGGAAATATTCAATACTCTGTAGTAACAGGCAACATTTAATACTCTGCAGTAACAGGCAATATTTAATGCTCTACAGTAACGGGAAACATTTAATACTCTATAGTAACGGGAAATATTCAATACTCTGTAGTAACAGGCAACATTTAACACTCTGCAGTAACAGGAAACATTTAACGCTCTGTAGTAACAGGAAACATGTAATGCTCTGTAGTAACAGGAAACATGTAATGCTCTGCAGTAACAGGAGACATGTAATGCTATGTAGTAACAGGAGACATGTAATGCTCTGTAGTAACAGGACACATTTAATGCTCTGTAGTAACAAGACACATTTAATGCTCTGCAGTAACAGGAGACATTTAATGCTCTGTAGTAACAGGAAACATTTAGTGCTCTGTAGTAACAGGAAACATTTAATGCTATGTAGTAACAGGAGACATTTAATGCTCTGTAGTAACAAGACACATTTAATGCTCTGCAGTAACAGGAAACATTCGCCTCTAACGCTCTTGTCCCCCACCCTCTCCCCCTCTGCAGGACGCCTTCGTGGAGCTGTATGGCCCTAGCATGCGGCCCCTGTTTGACTTCTCCTGGCTGTCTCTGAAGGCACTGCTCAGTCTGGCCCTGGTGGGTGCCTGCATCACCCTGGGTGCCTATCTGGGCCACAAGTGAAGTCCACAGGCCTGCCGCAAACAAATATGCAAAAGGTTCACGAAAGCAGTAGAGAGAATATGCATTGCGACTGATGCACCACTGAAGCGAAGCTGTAGTCTCTTAAGAAAAAAAAAACAACCAATCAACCAACCACCACCACCACCACAAACAGCTTTCAGGCTCAACGTTGAATCAGCTACTTACTGCCAAAGGAAAATGCAATTTATTTTTTACATTATTAAGAAAAATAAGATTTATTTATTTAACACAGTCCCGTTGAATCTCCTGTCTTTGGAAACCCCAGCACGAATTACTGAGCCCCACCTGGATGGCTCTACCTGGCTCTCTTGTGCCTGTAACACAGATCTTTGTTCCATACTGTTGGCTGGAGCGCAAAACAAAAGCTGAAAAGCAAACGAAGCGATGGAGGGCCTGACTGTTCCAGAAGCCGGGTTTCTGGCCGTTGGAGGTTAGGCAGAAGGTGTTCATCTGCTGTGTGTGTGGGGGGGGTTGCCTAGAGGTTGTGCTCCTGGAGGGAAGGTGCTCGGAGGGGAGGCCTTTCTTCCTGGCCTGAGGAAGGGGCACTGCGCATGTGGTCCACACCGGGCTGGAAGAAGAGGAATCGCGCACTTACACTAGCTCGAATGTCCATGCTAGCTAAAACTGCAAGGCCTCAGTATTTCTACTGCTTTTGCCCTTTTATTTTTCCCGTCAGCACTTACAGCTCTCTACGATACACGTAAGTTTTGTTTACTGTCTGTCTGACTTGACTCGACCAAAAACGTTTGAGCTTTTGGTCTGTTTGGACTTCGTATTTGCCAAGACCTCCACCCCAAAGGACCGTGACGGGAAAAATGCCCTTAAACCATAGGAAAGTATTTTTTTAAGCTACCGATTGTGCCGAGAAGCATTTTCGCAATTTACACAATATCATCCAGTACCTTAAGCCCTGACGTGCTTCTTCACATATTCTGGATTCGCTCCCCCTCCGAATGCTGGCCTGGCTCTGTCTGCGGAGGAAGCGGAATCCTCGGGACCGCGAGGGCGCGGGCCTGTTCGGCGACGTCTCCGCGCCAGGCGCCCCGAGCGCCCGCTTCTCCGCCTCGGCCGGCCTGAGGCCTCGTCCTGGCGCCCAGCCTTGAAACGGGCGTGTGTCCGCGGGCGGCCGGGAGAGGAGGCAGGAGGCCCGGGCCCGGGTAGCCCCGCGCCGCCTGGAGCGCGCAGCGGGCCTGAGGCTCTGAGGGCGCGCGTCTGCAGGAAACAGTGGCGAGTGCCGCGGGCCGCCCCAGAGACACGCGCTGCTCGTGTGCTCTGCGCCGCGTGTGCACTGCTCTGCGCCGCGTGTGCGCTGCGGCCCGCGTGCTCTGCGCCGCGTGTGCGCTGCGGCCCGCGTGCGCTGCGGCCCGCGTGCGCTGCGCCGCGTGTGCACTGCTCTGCGCCGCGTGTGCGCTGCGGCCCGCGTGCTCTGCGCCGCGTGTGCACTGCTCTGCGCCGCGTGTGCGCTGCGGCCCGCGTGCGCTGCGCCGCGCTGCTGTCGCTGGAGGAGACGGAGCGGGTGGTAGGCATCGTCCCGGCGGAGGAAACCGGAGGTGGTGGTGGAGCCGCCCCAGAGACACGCGTGGCCCGTGTGCGCTGGGCCGCGTTGGGCCGCCAGCCTGTGTGCGCCGTTTAAAGTGAGATTTTTGAAAGACTTTGGGGAGGGTCATAAATCCTAAAGGAAGCCTTGAAATGGATAAACTGACCTACGTCTGTGGAATTAGGATGTAAAGCATTATCTTGTCACTGTAGTTTGGTTTCATTTGAAAATCCTGACAGAAAGGGATGCGGGCGGGGCGGGCAGGGGAGCCCAGGTGTGGAATGGGGGGTACCCATGTATCCTGGGGCGTTAGAAAAGCAAGAGAGAAGAGTCAGTGCTGGAGGCTAGTGAAGGGAAGTTGCTCAGTCGTGTCGGACTCTGCATTCCATGGACTGTAGTCCACCAAGCTCCTCCGTCCATGGGATTCTCCAGGCAACTGGAGTAGGTTTCCATTTTCTTCTCCAGGGGAACGCTATAAAAATAAGATTTATTTATTTAACACAGTCCCGTTGAATCTCCTGTCTTTGGAAACCCCAGCACGAATTACTGAGCCCCACCTGGATGGCTCTACCTGGCTCTCTTGTGCCTGTAACACAGATCTTTGTTCCATACTGTTGGCTGGAGCGCAAAACAAAAGCTGAAAAGCAAACGAAGCGATGGAGGGCCTGACTGTTCCAGAAGCCGGGTTTCTGGCCGTTGGAGGTTAGGCAGAAGGTGTTCATCTGCTGTGTGTGTGGGGGGGGTTGCCTAGAGGTTGTGCTCCTGGAGGGAAGGTGCTCGGAGGGGAGGCCTTTCTTCCTGGCCTGAGGAAGGGGCACTGCGCATGTGGTCCACACCGGGCTGGAAGAAGAGGAATCGCGCACTTACACTAGCTCGAATGTCCATGCTAGCTAAAACTGCAAGGCCTCAGTATTTCTACTGCTTTTGCCCTTTTATTTTTCCCGTCAGCACTTACAGCTCTCTACGATACACGTAAGTTTTGTTTACTGTCTGTCTGACTTGACTCGACCAAAAACGTTTGAGCTTTTGGTCTGTTTGGACTTCGTATTTGCCAAGACCTCCACCCCAAAGGACCGTGACGGGAAAAATGCCCTTAAACCATAGGAAAGTATTTTTTTAAGCTACCGATTGTGCCGAGAAGCATTTTCGCAATTTACACAATATCATCCAGTACCTTAAGCCCTGACGTGCTTCTTCACATATTCTGGATTCGCTCCCCCTCCGAATGCTGGCCTGGCTCTGTCTGCGGAGGAAGCGGAATCCTCGGGACCGCGAGGGCGCGGCCTGTTCGGCGACGTCTCCGCGCCAGGCGCCCCGAGCGCCCGCTTCTCCGCCTCGGCCGGCCTGAGGCCTCGTCCTGGCGCCCAGCCTTGAAACGGGCGTGTGTCCGCGGGCGGCCGGGAGAGGAGGCAGGAGGCCCGGGCCCGGGTAGCCCCGCGCCGCCTGGAGCGCGCAGCGGGCCTGAGGCTCTGAGGGCGCGCGTCTGCAGGAAACAGTGGCGAGTGCCGCGGGCCGCCCCAGAGACACGCGCTGCTCGTGTGCTCTGCGCCGCGTGTGCACTGCTCTGCGCCGCGTGTGCGCTGCGGCCCGCGTGCTCTGCGCCGCGTGTGCACTGCTCTGCGCCGCGTGTGCGCTGCGGCCCGCGTGCGCTGCGCCGCGCTGCTGTCGCTGGAGGAGACGGAGCGGGTGGTAGGCATCGTCCCGGCGGAGGAAACCGGAGGTGGTGGTGGAGCCGCCCCAGAGACACGCGTGGCCCGTGTGCGCTGGGCCGCGTTGGGCCGCCAGCCTGTGTGCGCCGTTTAAAGTGAGATTTTTGAAAGACTTTGGGGAGGGTCATAAATCCTAAAGGAAGCCTTGAAATGGATAAACTGACCTACGTCTGTGGAATTAGGATGTAAAGCATTATCTTGTCACTGTAGTTTGGTTTCATTTGAAAATCCTGACAGAAAGGGATGCGGGCGGGGCGGGCAGGGGAGCCCAGGTGTGGAATGGGGGGTACCCATGTATCCTGGGGCGTTAGAAAAGCAAGAGAGAAGAGTCAGTGCTGGAGGCTAGTGAAGGGAAGTTGCTCAGTCGTGTCGGACTCTGCATTCCATGGACTGTAGTCCACCAAGCTCCTCCGTCCATGGGATTCTCCAGGCAACTGGAGTAGGTTTCCATTTTCTTCTCCAGGGGAACGCTAGAGGAGTAGCAAAAGAAGATAAATCTCCAGCTGGTAAACTACAAAATATTTTTTTTTCTTTCAAGTTTAGACTCAGCCTTGAGACATGTGGAATAACTGTGGCATTATTGCATTATAACATTATCTGTATACCATTTATCTGTATTAACTTTGGAATGCACTTGTGTTCAATGTTTAATGCTGTGGTTGATATTTCGAAAGCTGCTTAAAAAAAAAGATTACATGCATCTCAGCATCTTTTTTTAAAAAATGTATTTAGTTATGCCCTCTACACTAACTGTTAGCAAAATGATTATTTTTCCCTTTAGAGATTTTTGGCTCTTAATTCTCTCAAAGCATCTCTGAGGGGGTGAGACAAGCACTGGCGCCTGCTGGCCACCGGCCGCTCCGCCTCCACGAGCCACACCCACTCCCACGCCAACAGGATCGCCCACTGTGGGGGACAGCATCTGTTGCCCCTTTAGCCCTTTTCCTTTAGTTCACCTGTCTCGGCCAAATCAGAATTTAACTTACATCATTTAAGAGTGCATACATGTTTGGTTAAACCCATGAGGTTCATTCACTTGGAAATCCAGATGGAAAATGACCAGGGGATTAATTTCTGGCTCTGATGGTTTGACCCTTAAAGATGGTTTCTGGGTCCTGTTTCCATGGAAACCTATTTGGAGCCCTCCAACCCTCCTTCCATGGCCCCTCTCCGCGGCCATCCTCAAGTTCTTCCTGAAATGCGGTGGCACTTAGGCCCCGCGCGGAGAAAGCAGGAAACCCATGGTATGAAGCCAGACCTCCCTGGCGGGCCTCAGGGAACAAGACGATCAGGCCTTTGAATGATTCTAATCTTTAAGCAAAATGTTATCTTATGAAAGGTTTACACTGTCAAAAGTGATGAATATGGAACATCAAATTCTGTGCTGCTATCCTGCCAAGATCATTGTAGTGGAGTCGGTTTGCAGTGCACTCCAAGCGGCGAGCTCCTCCAAGCTGCTTTAGAAGTGACCGTGAAGAGCACGGACATTTTTAATATAGAACTTGTTTGTCTTTGGTTATTGTTGTTGTTGTTGTTGTTCAGATTGAGGTTTGCAGAGTATTCTAAAAATGTATATAGAAAAGGTCAGAGGGGCTCATTTCAGGCTGATTCCCTTTTCTGTGGGATTCCACTATCTGGTTTTCATGATAAGTGTTCCTGGCTACCTGACCCCAGAGCTGTACAGTATTCTGGCTGCACTCTCTTGAAGAGATCAGACCTTTGAACGATTCTAATTTTTAAGCAAAATGTTATCGCTAAGAGTAGTTGAAGTTGCATTTTTCTTGTTGTTAAAATGTTAGAAGCAATGAATGTATATAAAAACCTGGGCTGGTCATTTTTGTCCTCCTCCCTTTTTACAGTTTCTCAGTTATCTTGCAGTTGGACAGCAGAGACTGAATTCCTGCCTGTTTGATGCGGAGGAAGGATTCACACCAGAACGGCCCTCAGCATGGTACATGGGCCACCCAGGTCAGGGTTCAACAGAACACGTACACTCCCCAAACGGAGTTCAAGGGCTCTAAAAAAAACCCACAGGAGCAAAGCACCCAAGAACCTCCTGGGTCCTCCCAAGCGCTCGCTGCACAGAGAGCCCCAAAGAGGAATCAAGATGACAAGTCGCATCTTCTGCAGCAGACAGCTCATCTCAGATTTTACAGTGGCTGAAAAGTCTTACGGGCTTGAGATTTGGATTAAAGTCACATTCTGAAAGAAGGAAGCACTTTGCTATGGTTCAAGCCAAAACCCAACATCCTCCACCCCAGCCCACTTATCTCTGCCTACTCAGATATGACCTTCCATCTAGATGTGACTTCTGTTTCATTAGGACATGTTTATGCTTATCATTTAAAAACCTAGTCCTGGCCCAATGTGGGAAATTAGGAAGTGACTGTAAATCAAGAGAAGCTCTAATAAGTAGGGTTAAACTTAAGTATGTAGGGCAGTCCCAATACACGTCTGGCTTTTTCACATCAAGGATCTGTGGGATGAATTGCAAATTGTATTGGAATTAAACTTATGCTAAAGTGACAAATTTATACATGTGAACTTAAATTCTAATTTTGATTATACTTTAAAGGCAGCGGCTGTTTTTATACTTCCTTATCACTTATAGTTAGTAATGTACACCTCCTCTATCAGAAAAAACAGGAAGGGCTTGAAATATAAGCCATTCTAAGGAAATTAGGGAGTCAGTTGAAATTCTAGTCTGATCTTATTCTGTGGTGTCTTTTGCAGCCCAGACGACTGTGGCTACACACTTCTTCAGAAATACAACTGTACACTGTCAGGCTGATGAGCATTCCAATCAGATCTTTATTGTTACTCAATTTGAATCTTCCCAGGGATTTTTTTTTTAATTATTATGAGACAAAGGACATTTGTTGCAGGGGTGGGAGGAAGAATTTTCAAATGAGCAAAACATTCTCAAGATTGGATCAGGATGTGGAGTCTTTCAGAATAGCCAGGACTGTAGGATGTGAAATAGAACCAAGTGAGGACTTCACAAGGATCAGTGTGATCCCTCCGGGGAAGACTTTATGCAGGAAACACTTAAGTTCTGTGGTCTATTTCGCTTCTAGAAACAACGGAACAACTCAGAGTCCAGCTCTGTATGACAATACAGATGAACCAAAATTCTAAACATCTGCCACCAGTGGTATTAATTTCAAGCCTGGATATGTCTAATGGCTATTTAAACAATAAATTGGCAATTTTTAACCAATGGGATGGTTAATGAAAACCTTCTGGTTGGGAGGGGCGTCTATTTCTAAAGGCTTTACTGCACACAATACAGGGGGTAGGCGTGGGGAAGTGAGACTGAGTTGGGTAAGTAGTAATAATGCAAGGCCCTTATCCTTGCCCAAAGAGCCATTCAGCCCCGTGTCTGTGCTCACAAGACTAGCACTAGACAGCCACGAAATACACGCTCCCGGGGCAGAAAGGGAACCACATGGAGTATGAGTGGTATTGCCGCAGTGCATCACAACTACCCCGGGAAAACCACTGAAAGCCAGTACATTTCGTATTGATGACAAGGTTGTTCTGGGTCCCAAGGTAAGCTCAGCAGACAAAAACACTTGCGGAAGATGGAAAGGCTTAATCAAAAGATCCAGGCCTGCTACTAAGTATGACTACAGTGTATTGGTAACTGTATTCCTAAACCTTTAGGGAATCTGCAGTGGGCCTTCCAGCCAGCTCACTTCATTGTTTTTTGCCTCTCGCGTAGAGTTTGAAGGTGTGATAGCCGATCACATTTCTCTGGAGGAAGACTGTTTTTATTATACTATCTTCTTAAGTTTTCAACCAAGTTTTGCTTTTGTTTTGAATTACTGAGATTATTTTCATTTTCAATAAAAAAAATGTGTAAAAGGTGGCTTTGCATTGGAAGCTTCTGTTCTCAGGGTGTGCACACTTCTGCCTTCCATGCGCTGTTATTTCTTAGGGGTGGCTGGCACCCTGCCACACTGTATACACACACAGAAATACGTGCTAAGTGAGCTCTAGATAGTTAAGGTAAAGTAAGTCTCTAATTGGCCCGTGTTAAGTATCATCAGGTTTTCTTTGTGTTGTTGGGGAGAGCCACGCTGCCACTCAGCTCTCCTTGTCTGTCCAGTTAATATTGTGGAGAAAAATAAAGTACCATGTAAGGTACTGGCTGTGCCCTGGAATTGTTTGGAATGTAGTAATGTGATTTCACTCCATCGTTCAAAGACCTTCTTAACAAGCCAGCAGAGCCACTGGGAGCCTAAAGCCCTGGGGGCTCAGTCTGTGGACCTGTCCTTCTGGAGAAGGCACCTTAGAAGGAGGCTTTACTTCTTGGTTACTCATCCTCCTGGTGTGGCCCAAGGTGGACCAGCCTTGAGTTCTTCTGGAGGAACCCACGGTGCCTACCGGCTGTGTTCTTTCACACCAAGTGAGGATCCCAGCCTCTGTGTTGCATAAGATTGTATGGAAGGGGGAGAAAGAATCTAAAAGTTACAGTTTGAAGTGAGTGTTTCAAGATAACCAAAGCAGTCGTTTGCTTTGGAACATAAACACCTTAAACAGCTGAGCACCTGTTGTTCAGTTGCTGGCCTGCAGCACGCCAAGCTTCCCTGTCCTCCACTATCTCCCTGACTTTGCTCAGACTCATGTCCATTGAGCCGGTGATGCCATCCAACCATCTCATCCTCTGTCATCTCCTTCTTCTCCTGCTCTCAATCTTGCCAAGCATCAGGGTCTTTTCCAGTGAGTCAGCTCTTTGTATCAGGTGACCGAAGTATTGGCGCTTCAGCTTCAGCATCAGTCCAGTGAGTATTCAGGACTGATTTTCTTTAGAATGGACTGGTTGGATCTCGTAGACCAAGGGACTCCCGAGTCTTCTCCAGCACCACCATTCGAAATAACTAATAATTCTTCGGTGCTCAGTCTTCTTTATGGTCCACGTCTCACATCAGGGCGCCTTGTTTCCCTGTGGTACTGCTGCCCTAGAGAGGCCTCAGTCCTCCAAGGCTCTTCCCGCCAACTCAGCTGGTCAGGCCCCTGTGGCAGCATCCAGCTGTCGAGCCTCTGCTGGCTGCCCGCCCGCCCAGGTTCTCGAGACCTTGGAAGGTGGATGTTGGTTTCTATTTTACAGGCAAAAACTGAGACTCCTAGACAATGTACCCAAGTCCTCAAACCTCGTGAACTGCAGAGGCAGGGCTTGAGCCGCAGCCTGGCTCCTCCACCCGGGCCTTGCTTCCCCAGCAGTGTCCTTCAATCGGCCGTGCACAGGAGCCTCGGGGCACAGCCTCTGCGAGGGGTGGGCCGGCTTGGGGTGGTGGGAGAGGTCCACGTTCTTGGGCATCCTGGGGTGCTCTCTGTCCTAGGCAGCCCTGTTCTCTCCCACTCTCCCTTCACGATCATCTGCAGCAGCTCATAAAACAGAGGCACACACAGCCGTCCCTTCTAGGGTCTGGCTGTGAGGCTTTGAGCCCTGTGCCGGCGGCCTTGCCATGACCGCGGGGAGCATGGTCTCTTCCCAACTCCGTGTCGGTGAAGTCAAGTTGGTAGCTTGAAATTGGCCCCGGTGAAAGGATTCACACCATAGAAATGAGCACAAGTTACAAAGCAGAGCTTTCTGTCCCGCTTGCTTGCTTGCTGCTTCCTTTTTTCCCAGAGAGCCAGTTTACCTGCACACCCCTCGGCATTGTCCTGGGATAGTAAAACCGCTGGGTTACCAAAGGATACCATAGGAAATCCTTGGGCCGCATTAGACACTAAGGCCTGGGAGCTAATCCTTTTGTAAATCGCTTTTCCAATCCGTTGCTTTCAACACAGTTGAAGGAACGCCTAGTGGGGACAGATGGCAGGTGTAGTTTTGTTTGTGTAGTTTTTTTAATGTGATTTCAGAATATAACTCAGAAATCCGGAGCTGAGTAACACTGCTATAACAAAACTCCTTCCGCTGCCTCACTCTCAGTATGCAAACGGCATCCCTCGAAGCTTCCATCCCTAAAAACAAAGAATGGGCTTGAAAAACAAAGAAGAGGCTTACCAGCTCTTTCTATTCATAGGTAGTTTCTGTTTATAGATACATGTTCTTCTTGGTGGGGCGGGGAGGGTGGTAACCCAGCCCTATTCATTCCATTGGCACGTGCAGTCAGGGACTTCCCCAGTGGCCCCGTGGCTAAGATGCCGAGCTCCCAGTGCTGGGGCCTGAGTCCAGTCGAGACTGGGAACTAGATTCCACTTCCACGACTAAGATTCTACATTCTGCAACTAAAGATCTGATCGAAGAGCCTGATTGCCACAACTAAGGCCCGCCACAGCCAAGTTAATAACTATTACCCCAAAACCCAAAATATTCAGTATTTCCAACAAAAGTAAAAATTTGTATTTATTTCTCCTGCTCTCAATCTTGCCAAGCATCAGGGTCTTTTCCAGTGAGTCAGCTCTTTGTATCAGGTGACCGAAGTATTGGCGCTTCAGCTTCAGCATCAGTCCAGTGAGTATTCAGGACTGATTTTCTTTAGAATGGACTGGTTGGATCTCGTAGACCAAGGGACTCCCGAGTCTTCTCCAGCACCACCATTCGAAATAACTAATAATTCTTCGGTGCTCAGTCTTCTTTATGGTCCACGTCTCACATCAGGGCGCCTTGTTTCCCTGTGGTACTGCTGCCCTAGAGAGGCCTCAGTCCTCCAAGGCTCTTCCCGCCAACTCAGCTGGTCAGGCCCCTGTGGCAGCATCCAGCTGTCGAGCCTCTGCTGGCTGCCCGCCCGCCCAGGTTCTCGAGACCTTGGAAGGTGGATGTTGGTTTCTATTTTACAGGCAAAAACTGAGACTCCTAGACAATGTACCCAAGTCCTCAAACCTCGTGAACTGCAGAGGCAGGGCTTGAGCCGCAGCCTGGCTCCTCCACCCGGGCCTTGCTTCCCCAGCAGTGTCCTTCAATCGGCCGTGCACAGGAGCCTCGGGGCACAGCCTCTGCGAGGGGTGGGCCGGCTTGGGGTGGTGGGAGAGGTCCACGTTCTTGGGCATCCTGGGGTGCTCTCTGTCCTAGGCAGCCCTGTTCTCTCCCACTCTCCCTTCACGATCATCTGCAGCAGCTCATAAAACAGAGGCACACACAGCCGTCCCTTCTAGGGTCTGGCTGTGAGGCTTTGAGCCCTGTGCCGGCGGCCTTGCCATGACCGCGGGGAGCATGGTCTCTTCCCAACTCCGTGTCGGTGAAGTCAAGTTGGTAGCTTGAAATTGGCCCCGGTGAAAGGATTCACACCATAGAAATGAGCACAAGTTACAAAGCAGAGCTTTCTGTCCCGCTTGCTTGCTTGCTGCTTCCTTTTTTCCCAGAGAGCCAGTTTCCTGCACACCCCTCGGCATTGTCCTGGGATAGTAAAACCGCTGGGTTACCAAAGGATACCATAGGAAATCCTTGGGCCGCATTAGACACTAAGGCCTGGGAGCTAATCCTTTTGTAAATCGCTTTTCCAATCCGTTGCTTTCAACACAGTTGAAGGAACGCCTAGTGGGGACAGATGGCAGGTGTAGTTTTGTTTGTGTAGTTTTTTTAATGTGATTTCAGAATATAACTCAGAAATCCGGAGCTGAGTAACACTGCTATAACAAAACTCCTTCCGCTGCCTCACTCTCAGTATGCAAACGGCATCCCTCGAAGCTTCCATCCCTAAAAACAAAGAATGGGCTTGAAAAACAAAGAAGAGGCTTACCAGCTCTTTCTATTCATAGGTAGTTTCTGTTTATAGATACATGTTCTTCTTGGTGGGGCGGGGAGGGTGGTAACCCAGCCCTATTCATTCCATTGGCACGTGCAGTCAGGGACTTCCCCAGTGGCCCCGTGGCTAAGATGCCGAGCTCCCAGTGCTGGGGCCTGAGTCCAGTCGAGACTGGGAACTAGATTCCACTTCCACGACTAAGATTCTACATTCTGCAACTAAAGATCTGATCGAAGAGCCTGATTGCCACAACTAAGGCCCGCCACAGCCAAGTTAATAACTATTACCCCAAAACCCAAAATATTCAGTATTTCCAACAAAAGTAAAAATTTGTATTTAATAATGGTTTATCAAAATGTATAATATACTTGTATATTTTTCTCGGTTGGGTAATAATATTGTATGGGCTTCCTTCATAACTCACTTGGTAGAGAATCTGCCTGCAATGCAGGAGGCCTCAGTACGACTCCTGGGTTGGGAAGATCCACTGGAGAAGGGATAGGATACACACTCCAGAAATCTTCAACTTGGGAACAAAAATGCAAAGCCTTATGGGCTTCCCTGGTGGCCCAGATGGTAAAGAATGTGCCTGCAATATAGGAGACCAGGGTTTGATCCCTGGGTCAGGAAGATACTCTGGAGAAGGGATACAGCCCACCCCAGTGTTCTTGCCTGGAGAATCCCATGGACAGAGGAGCCTGGCGGACTACAGACCATGGGGTCATAAAGAGTTGGACACCACTGAGCCACTAACACATGGTCACAAAATCTCATAGACTTATTATGTTGTTGAAAGTCATGAGAGGTTAACCAGCTTTAAACTTTCCGTTGTAAGAAGTATCATATTAGGATAAAATGGAGGACTAGAGAGATGAATTTGAAAGAAGAAAAGGAACAGTGTAAGATTTCCTGGTGTCAAAAAATAACTTGTTCCTGTTTTTCTCATGTAGTTGATGCTGAGTATCAGATTATTATCGTATGTAGATTCCACTGTCTATGATTAAAAATCGAGGCAACAAAGGTATTGTACAATGTCACTTGCTAAAATAACTCAGATAAACATTTTATCAGTGTGTGTCAACATTCCATTTCAAACTGGCCTCAATTCAGGGATTCTTTCTGGGAAGAGACGTTCGGAGATGAAGGGATGGTGCCACAACCAAAGGCCGGCCTGGGTCTGGTGGGCGTGTTTTAAGAGAGCTGAGCAGGGACCCTGACCGCTCAGGTTTCCTTAATCCCATTCAAGTCCATCCGGAAATTACTCGAGCATTTTATCAAGAATCATAAGTACTTCACAGAAGGGGTTATAAATTACCCCACACAAAAAAGCTCTGCCATAAGTAGTTTGGGGACAGTTTTCTTTCTCCTACTACTCACAATGAATCTGAAAGAATATCCTTTGCAACTATTTATATTTAAAAATTTAAAGTTAAATGTCAGCTTGACCATGTTGAAGGGTGGGGCATGCCTTTTCACACTTCTTGAAAGAAGGCACGTCTGCAACTGTTGGAAGATCCCTGCCCTGTCTGCCCCTCTAAGCTCTCCCTGTAGAGTGGGCTTTTTTTTTTCGGCTGCACTGCAGAGCTTATGGGATTTTAGTTTCCAAACCAGGGATGGAACCCAGGCCCCCTTGACAGTGAGAGCAGAGTCCTAACCACTGAACTGCCAGGGATATCAGGAACAAAAAAATTAGTGAATGTGAACAAAGCCCTGGATTAGGAAAGCTCAGCTAACTGCACGAGCACACTTCTGTTGCGGAGAAGGGGGGGGGGGGGG
>SJYC01130192.1:0-21998 GCA_006408675.1 Madoqua kirkii | reverse complement strand
AAAAAAAATCATTATTTTAAAAAATCATTTAATTATTTTTGACTCTGCTAGGTCTTCAATGCTGGTCAGGCTTTTCACTAGTTGCTGTGAGCAGAGGCTACTCTTTGTTGTGATTTTCAGGTTTCTCATTGTGGTGATATCTATGGCTTTTTTGTTTTTTGTTTCAGCTTATTACTGAAACATTCTTAGGACTTAAGACATATAGGGTACTTGGACTTCTGAGCATGTTGAAAGAAGCCTCTGTTTTGTAGAGCTTTCATCTTCTGATATACATAATATATCTCTCATCTAGATCGTGTGTACTTTATACACACCAGTGATTTGTTGTTTTGGTCAATGCATTTTGTAAAAGGCCCAGAAAGGTACTAGTCAAGCTTGAAATAATAACAGTGTCTGGGAATGAGCACAGAAGATTGGGATTAATGAATCTGATAGTCAAAAGGGACTTTACTTAGTATATTGTTTAAATGTGTTACAAAGAAAGTATATGCATGTATTACTTATTTAGCTAAAAATGAATATAAATTCAAGTTGAAAAGCTATATTTTCTATTAGAAAATTAAGGCAAGTACATTATGGAAGAAAGTAGAAAATGAAGAAATATAAAAGCAAGAAAAAAATCATTGATCTACTGTCAGTAACAAGCATCATTAATATTTTATAAACTTACTTCTACTTCTTTTTGTTTTGACTAGCTCTGGGGCATGTGGGATCTTAGTTCACTGACCAGGGATTGAACCCACGTCCTCTGAATTGGAAATGTGGACTGGACTGGACTGCCAGGGAAGTCCTGTGGACCTCTATATTGGTTGATACCTTTTTCTTTATCTCCTGTAGTCAGTTTTGTGCTTCAAAAATCTGTCCAAATCTATTAATTCTTGGAAGTTTCACTGAAGTCCCATGAAGTTTTCCCCTAAGTGCATCAACATTCATATAAATACCTCTTGTGATATATTTGAGTCTTTATTCTCTTTCTTTACTGATTGGTCAAATTGCTTATTGTTTGTTATTTTCTAAATGGCTACTTCCAGAAAATTTAAGCCAAATCTTGTACTGCTTTTCTGTTTATATCCTCCCCCCGTACCTCTGCCACCAAAAAGAGAAAAAGAAAAAAGCACTACCCCGAAAGAAATTGTATATTTATGCACAGAACTATATCTCTGTCTCTTATACACATCTAGATGTGTATAAGAGACAGGTATAAGCCATATGCAGAATTTTTTTCCCTACAATTAAAAGCTAATCTTTATTTCCTAATTCCCTAAATTCATGTAAGGAAATAAAATTCAGTTTTTACTTTATTCCAACTTTTGAAAACTTTTTCAATCTGTAGAAAATTGAAAGAATGTAATAAATTCCTGTAAGTCCCTTCATCTAGATTCATCAGTTGTTAATATTTTGCTACATTGGTTTATCTATCTGTATTTTTTTTGACAGACCACTTGAAAGCAAATTGCAGACATCATAACACTTAGATACTTTAGTATGTATCTTCTAAGAATACATTCTTTTACAAAGTCATAATATTATTATTTATATACTAGACAACTAACCTTAATTCAGTAAAATAATTTAATGTGCAGTCTCTATTAAAATTTTCTGTTTGCCTCCAAAAAGTCTTATAACTTTTGGACCCTGAATTCAGTTAAGATTTCATCTGTTTCATTTCAGTGGTTATGAAAGTTAATTTCTTTTAATCTAGAATATTCCAGGACTTCCCTGGCAGTCTAGTGCTTAAGACTCTGTGCTTCTACTGCAGGAGGTATGGATTCGATCCCTGGTCAGGGAACTAAGATCCCCCATGCCATTAGGTATGGCCAAATTTTTTTTAATCTAAAATATTTCCCCACATTTTGTTTGTTTGAAGAGTACTGTGCAGTTGTCTTTTAGATATTCTGAATATGTCTAATTTTTTCTTATGATTTAGTTCAGTTCAGTTGCTCAGTCATGTCTGACTCTTTGCAGCCCCACGGACTGCAGCATGACAGGCCTCCCTGTCCATCACCAACTCCCGGAGTTTACTCAGACTCATGTCCATTGAGTCGGTGATGCCGTCCAACCATCTCATCCTATCATCCCCTTCTCCTCCTGCCTTCAGTCTTTCTCAGCATCAGGGTCTTTTCTGATGAGTCAGTTTCTTATGATTAGATTTGAGTTAAACATTTGGCAAGTGTCTTTCATTGCTTCAGAAGGTTGATAATGTTGCAATCCTCACTTTTGCTAATAACTGAATTTATAAACCCTTGATTGAGGTGCTAGCTGCCAGACCTCTCCATTGTAAAGGTTACCTTTTCCCCTTTGTGATAAATAAATCATCTTGGAGGCCAATACAGATTTGAATATTGCTCTTTTCACTTAAAATTGCAGGTACACATTTTCTATATCATCTTAAAATCACCTGATATGCTAAACTATTATGAATATATAGTTTCTTATCTTTATTAAAAACAATACCTGTTTATCTGAATACTGTGTGCCAAGCACTATGTTAAGTACTTTATACACATTTTTTTTTGTTTCTTTAACATAACGACATCAGTTTATCCTCCAAATGAGATAGAGACTATCATTCTCTTTATTTTACAACAGAAAGCTTCAAAGAGGGACAGGAATTTTCTTACCTTAGTGATTCTCTTCTCTTCCCTTTCTATCTCTTCTTTCTTTTCTTCCTTCCTTTATTTATACTTGTGGTAAAGTATATATAAAATTTACCATCTTAACCATTTTTAAGTGTACAATTCAGTTCCTATTTTTGTGTCACCATTCTCCAGAACTGTTTTCATCCTGCAAGGCTAAAACTTTGTACCCATTAAACAGTTCTGAATTCCTCCCCTCCCTGCAACCCCTAGCAATCACCATTCTACATTCTTTCTGTTTGAATTAAACTATCCGAGGAACCTCATATAAGTGAAATCATAAGTATTTGCCTTTTCCTAACTGTCTTACTTCACTTAGCATAATATCTTCAAGGTTCATCCATGTGATAGCATATGTCAAGATTTCCTTCCTTTTTAAGGCTGAATAACATTCCCTCATGTGCCACATTTTATCTGTTCATCTATTGATGGACTCTTGGGTTGCTTCTGCTCTTTGATTATTATAAATAATGCTTTTTGAACATGAGTGTACAAATATTTTTTGAGACCCTTTTCCAGTCCTTTTGGGTTTGTACCTAGAAGTAGAATTGCTGGATCGTATGGCAATTCTGTTTTTATATTTAAAGATATCAGTCTCTTGGAAATCCTCTTAGTAGTAGTAACAGTAATCTATGTATAGAGGACAAACTTAAGCAGAAATTGACCTTCCCTTTATTCTGAAAATCTAAGTAGGTTTGAGGGCTAACAAATTTTTGTGGTTTTGACAACTTGGAATGAAGATCCTCCTGGATTTAGACAGGTTCCCTATGTTTAGTGGATCTCTCTCTCTCTCTCTTTTTTTTTTTTTTTTAGCTCTGGGGCATGTGGGATCTTAGTTCACTGACCAGGGATTGAACCCACGTCCTCTGAATTGGAAATGTGGACTGGACTGGACTGCCAGGGAAGTCCTGTGGACCTCTATATTGGTTGATACCTTTTTCTTTATCTCCTGTAGTCAGTTTTGTGCTTCAAAAATCTGTCCAAATCTATTAATTCTTGGAAGTTTCACTGAAGTCCCATGAAGTTTTCCCCTAAGTGCATCAACATTCATATAAATACCTCTTGTGATATATTTGAGTCTTTATTCTCTTTCTTTACTGATTGGTCAAATTGCTTATTGTTTGTTATTTTCTAAATGGCTACTTCCAGAAAATTTAAGCCAAATCTTGTACTGCTTTTCTGTTTATATCCTCCCCCCGTACCTCTGCCACCAAAAAGAGAAAAAGAAAAAAGCACTACCCCGAAAGAAATTGTATATTTATGCACAGAACTATATCTTGAGTGGTATACTGTTGTTCTGAGGCAGTATAAAGAAGGAAACCACAAACAGTTCCTAGAGACAGAGAAGGAAGATGTCAGACAGGAAGGGGATATTTGAGTGTGGCCTTCAAAGATAGGTAGAATTTGAGGGGCTAGAAGAAAGAGGAAAATATTTTATGCACATGAAAGATATACAGTGTTATGAACATGTTCATCTCCTTGTCCAGTTGTTTAAGGAAGTAGGGTTTTTTATGATTAATTTGAAACAACTTTTTTTAATCCCTAAATTTCACACATTGTTTTATCAAAGTTTCTGAAAAGCAGACATTAAAAAAAAAAAAGACCTCAAGAGTGATAGTTTTCAGATGTTGAAAAAAAAAAAAAAAAGAGGAGTGACTTTCAGAATGGAGAGCCCTTATGAAAAAACAGATGTCTGCTGTAAATAAAGCTGGAAAAATACTGTCAGTGTGTTCTTTGTATATAATTGTCTCTTTTAACTTATCCACGCAGGATCTGAAAAGGAAAGCCACTTCTCTTTCATCAGTCACGAGGTACATGACAACAGAATCATTGATGCACTAGGAAGAGAGTTGGGTTCCAAATCTCACTCAGGGATCTAGAAGAGGGGAGAGACAGCCTGTGTTGTGCTCAGTTCTTCTGATCAGGGTTCCTGTGGCTCTGAGTGTTTTAATTCTTCCTTCTCCTTCTTCTGTCTAGACACTCTGAAACATTGTTTCTTTGAGTTTTAAGATAAGCTGTGTTGTCTGTCCTGTATTAATCAGTTCAGTTCAGCTATACTAAACTTCTGAGGCTGTTGTCCTGTCAAAGAATTTCTGGAGATTGAAGAGTTATGTAGATTTTTGTGTTTTCTATTGGAATTTCCACTTGGTGAAGTAGAAATAATATCCTGAAATGATACTCTGAAAGTCCGTAGAATGATGACAGTTGTGCATGGCATGTCCCTGTTGTCCATGATCTGAAATGAGGTTTTTTTTTTTGACCAGTAAGAATGAAGTCTTTGGTACTTTGTAACTTTTCTACAGCCTCATTCATAATTGCTCAGTAGGAAATACATATCTAAGTGAATAATTAAGCTTCTTTTAGTTAAGACAAAATACTTTCTCTCATTTTGTTCGTCTCTCATTTTGATTCTCTCTCATTTTGATACTACTGAGACTACTTTTGGAGACTGAAAACATAGTTAATTTTCTTGCAGGTAAAGTGTTGAGTTTTTTAAACTTGTGGAGTGTGCATTGAAATTATAAAATAATATTTTTTACATGTAAAATAGATTGAGTTCTACAGAGGATGAATATTTTAGAAGTAGACTTTGCTCTGTGTATATGGGTAATGGTGTAAGTGGTGTGGTTCAGGTTTTTTATATCTGACTTGATTGTAAATGATTATAAGGAACTTTGGGTTGTGTTACTCAGTATTAGGTCCAGAAGATCCACTGCCTTCTTTCTATATTTAATATGCAATAATATTTTCTGTATAGATATATATTTTATGGTGCTTGGGAGAGATTTTGAGGATGTGGGTTTAGTGTCCTATAAAGACAGTTTTATAGTTCATTAAGTGTTACATAAGCCTTGTGAATGAATCTTTTCTGTGCACAATTAAAAACTCCACGAAAGAGACTTTGTGGTTAGTGTCCTAATGCTCAGAAGCATTTGCCGTGAGGAACCAGCCTAATACATTTTCTCATTTTTCTCTAAGGTATTTTTTTTAAGACGTCATAATTTTTTCCTTTTTTTTTTTAAGTAAACTTTTTATTTTGTATTGGAGTAGAGCCAATTAACAATGTTGTGATAGTTTCAGGTGGACAGCAAAGTAAGAAGTCATGATTTCTTGAGGTATAATCATGTATTTTCTAGCCAACTTAATATGAAACAGTTTTGGTCTTCAAAGGAATAAATCCATCTTTGTTAATGGATGTGAAACCCTTATGTAACCAAAGTTTATAGAAAAACATCCCTTACCATGTCTATTTTATCTGAATTGGCAGTAAAACATCTCAGCATGCTCTACATGTGGAGACTTTGACCTCATATATAGCTGCTATCCTTGAGTCTCTTGTTCTATTTTATTTTCTAGGTGCGCCACCGAGCTTCCGGCCAGGTGATGGCTCTTAAGATGAACACGTTGAGCAGTAACCGGGCAAACATGCTGAAAGAAGTGCAGCTCATGAATAGACTCTCCCATCCCAACATCCTTAGGTAATGGCTTTTCCTTCCTTCCAGAGATCAGTGAGAAAGCTGAAACCTTATTGGAAACTTGTTAGAATAGTAGTAATAGCTGAAAAGAGGGATTCCAGGTTTCATGCTGAATCTGTCTTGCTGTAATTTAGCTGTGCTGTAGGTCTTTTTCTACCTATTGAAACAATTTTCTGGTAATTAACTGCATTTAATAAGGCAGCTTTGGGGACTTCCCTTGGCAGAGCCAGAAAGCTTTCTTGGAGGAGGTTGACTCAAATTAGAATGTGAAGTTTAATAGGATTTTAGAAGATAGGGAAGGAACTCAGAAAGGAACAAAATTGTTGTGGTTGTTCAGTTGCTAAATTGTGTCTGACTCTTCATGACCCCGTGGACTGCAGCACACCAGGCTTCCCTGTCCTTCACTATCTCCTGGAGTTTGCTCAAACTCATGTCCGTTGAGTTGGTGATGCCATCCAGTTATCTCATCCTTTGTCTTCCCCTTCTTCTTCTGCCTTCAATCTTTCCCAGCATCAAGGTCTTTTCCAGTGAGTTGGCTCTTTACATCAAGTGGCCAGAGTATTGGAGCTTCAGCTTTAGCATGAGTCCTTCCAATGAATATTCAGGGTTGATTTCCTTTAAGTCACTGTTTTGAGTTCCTGGCTGTCCAAAGGACTCTCAGGAGTCTTCTAGAAACTCAGAAAGAAACAAAATAATAACAAATAAAGCATAAAGGTAAAAGTACAAAGCTTTTTAAGGAGTCAGTGAATTAAAAGCCCATTTGGCTCTGGAGTATGCAGAAGAGGAGAAAACTAAGGCTCCTACTGAAACCCTTAAGAAAAAATGAAGGAATTTTGAGGACTTCACTGGTGGACAGTGGCTAAGACTCCTTGCTCCCATGCAGGGGGCCTGGGCTTGATCTCTAGTTAGGGAATTAGGTCCTGCATGCCACAACTAAAGATTCTATATTCTGCAAGTAAAAGATCCCACATGCCGCAACAAAGATGTGTGTGCTGCCACTATGACTAGCACAGTCAAAATAAATAAAATTAGAAAACAAATATGTTTTTGAAATGGGAAGGAATTTTGCAGAGCTGAAGATCAAGTGCCTATGAAAGAAATTTGCCCAAAAGATCCTTCAAAAGGTAAGGAATGAAGCTTGTCTGTAAAGAAGCTAAGTGCTCTCACAAAGAGTATAGGCAGATGTACAGAACTGAGATTCTGATGGCTAGGATGGCAAGAAAAGCTGGCAGCTTCTATGCACCTGCAGAACCCAAATTGGCGTTTATCGTCAGATCAGAGGCATCGGTGTTGTTCAGTTCACAGATCTGAAAGACGATGCAACTTCTTCACCTTTGTCAAGTCTTCAGTGGCACCTTCGTTAAAATCGACTATGCTCCATTTAACATGCCAAGGACCATGGAACCATTATATTGCATGGGGGCAACCGAACCTGCAGTCAGTAGATGAATTGATCTACAGATGTGGTTGTGACAAAATCAACAAGAAGCAAATTTCCCTGACAGATAACACATGGATTGCCTGATGTCTTGATAAATATAGCATTATCTACATGGAGGATCTGATTTATAAGACCTATACTATTGGGAAATTCTTCAAAGAAGGAAACAACTTCTTGTGGCCATTCAAATTCTCTTCTCCATGAGGTGGAATGAAGGAAAAGACCACTCATTTTATAGAAAGTAGAGATGCTGGCCACAGGGAAGACTAGATCAACAGCTTGTTCAAAGGATGAACTAAGATATCTACTATGATTATTTTTGTGATCTGGTCAGGAAATAAACAGAGCGATTTATTGGACTGAAAAAATTTTTGTTAATAATAAAAGTAACAAGAAAACCATTTATTGAAGTCTTCCTTGTGTGCTGGATGTTTTGCCTGTTTAAAGATTTAATTTTCACAATTTTTCTCCATTGAAGAAACTGAGGCCAAGACATTATGTGTTGTCTGAGGTCTGTAACTTTGAGGTAGGACTCTTTCTACCATGTTTCTCCTAGAAGAACTTTTTCTGTCATATCTCTCCTAAAGGATTTGATGGGATAGCATTGGTAGATAAATGTGGAAAGGTAGAACTGGGCCATTCTATGCAGAAATATTTTGCCCAAAGCAGAGAAGATTATATTTTATGTTTTATGTGTTGAATAAAAAAAAAAAAAAAGAGGAGTGACTTTCAGAATGGAGAGCCCTTATGAAAAAACAGATGTCTGCTGTAAATAAAGCTGGAAAAATACTGTCAGTGTGTTCTTTGTATATAATTGTCTCTTTTAACTTGTCCACGCAGGATCTGAAAAGGAAAGCCACTTCTCTTTCATCAGTCACGAGGTACATGACAACAGAATCATTGATGCACTAGGAAGAGAGTTGGGTTCCAAATCTCACTCAGGGATCTAGAAGAGGGGAGAGACAGCCTGTGTTGTGCTCAGTTCTTCTGATCAGGGTTCCTGTGGCTCTGAGTGTTTTAATTCTTCCTTCTCCTTCTTCTGTCTAGACACTCTGAAACATTGTTTCTTTGAGTTTTAAGATAAGCTGTGTTGTCTGTCCTGTATTAATCAGTTCAGTTCAGCTATACTAAACTTCTGAGGCTGTTGTCCTGTCAAAGAATTTCTGGAGATTGAAGAGTTATGTAGATTTTTGTGTTTTCTATTGGAATTTCCACTTGGTGAAGTAGAAATAATATCCTGAAATGATACTCTGAAAGTCCGTAGAATGATGACAGTTGTGCATGGCATGTCCCTGTTGTCCATGATCTGAAATGAGGTTTTTTTTTTTGACCAGTAAGAATGAAGTCTTTGGTACTTTGTAACTTTTCTACAGCCTCATTCATAATTGCTCAGTAGGAAATACATATCTAAGTGAATAATTAAGCTTCTTTTAGTTAAGACAAAATACTTTCTCTCATTTTGTTCGTCTCTCATTTTGATTCTCTCTCATTTTGATACTACTGAGACTACTTTTGGAGACTGAAAACATAGTTAATTTTCTTGCAGGTAAAGTGTTGAGTTTTTTAAACTTGTGGAGTGTGCATTGAAATTATAAAATAATATTTTTTACATGTAAAATAGATTGAGTTCTACAGAGGATGAATATTTTAGAAGTAGACTTTGCTCTGTGTATATGGGTAATGGTGTAAGTGGTGTGGTTCAGGTTTTTTATATCTGACTTGATTGTAAATGATTATAAGGAACTTTGGGTTGTGTTACTCAGTATTAGGTCCAGAAGATCCACTGCCTTCTTTCTATATTTAATATGCAATAATATTTTCTGTATAGATATATATTTTATGGTGCTTGGGAGAGATTTTGAGGATGTGGGTTTAGTGTCCTATAAAGACAGTTTTATAGTTCATTAAGTGTTACATAAGCCTTGTGAATGAATCTTTTCTGTGCACAATTAAAAACTCCACAAAAGAGACTTTGTGGTTAGTGTCCTAATGCTCAGAAGCATTTGCCGTGAGGAACCAGCCTAATACATTTTCTCATTTTTCTCTAAGGTATTTTTTTTAAGACGTCATAATTTTTTCCTTTTTTTTTTTAAGTAAACTTTTTATTTTGTATTGGAGTAGAGCCAATTAACAATGTTGTGATAGTTTCAGGTGGACAGCAAAGTAAGAAGTCATGATTTCTTGAGGTATAATCATGTATTTTCTAGCCAACTTAATATGAAACAGTTTTGGTCTTCAAAGGAATAAATCCATCTTTGTTAATGGATGTGAAACCCTTATGTAACCAAAGTTTATAGAAAAACATCCCTTACCATGTCTATTTTATCTGAATTGGCAGTAAAACATCTCAGCATGCTCTACATGTGGAGACTTTGACCTCATATATAGCTGCTATCCTTGAGTCTCTTGTTCTATTGTATTTTCTAGGTGCGCCACCGAGCTTCCGGCCAGGTGATGGCTCTTAAGATGAACACGTTGAGCAGTAACCGGGCAAACATGCTGAAAGAAGTGCAGCTCATGAATAGACTCTCCCATCCCAACATCCTTAGGTAATGGCTTTTCCTTCCTTCCAGAGATCAGTGAGAAAGCTGAAACGTTATTGGAAACTTGTTAGAATAGTAGTAATAGCTGAAAAGAGGGATTCCAGGTTTCATGCTGAATCTGTCTTGCTGTAATTTAGCTGTGCTGTAGGTCTTTTTCTACCTATTGAAACAATTTTCTGGTAATTAACTGCATTTAATAAGGCAGCTTTGGGGACTTCCCTTGGCAGAGCCAGAAAGCTTTCTTGGAGGAGGTTGACTCAAATTAGAATGTGAAGTTTAATAGGATTTTAGAAGATAGGGAAGGAACTCAGAAAGGAACAAAATTGTTGTGGTTGTTCAGTTGCTAAATTGTGTCTGACTCTTCATGACCCCGTGGACTGCAGCACACCAGGCTTCCCTGTCCTTCACTATCTCCTGGAGTTTGCTCAAACTCATGTCCGTTGAGTTGGTGATGCCATCCAGTTATCTCATCCTTTGTCTTCCCCTTCTTCTTCTGCCTTCAATCTTTCCCAGCATCAAGGTCTTTTCCAGTGAGTTGGCTCTTTACATCAAGTGGCCAGAGTATTGGAGCTTCAGCTTTAGCATGAGTCCTTCCAATGAATATTCAGGGTTGATTTCCTTTAAGTCACTGTTTTGAGTTCCTGGCTGTCCAAAGGACTCTCAGGAGTCTTCTAGAAACTCAGAAAGGAACAAAATAATAACAAATAAAGCATAAAGGTAAAAGTACAAAGCTTTTTAAGGAGTCAGTGAATTAAAAGCCCATTTGGCTCTGGAGTATGCAGAAGAGGAGAAAACTAAGGCTCCTACTGAAACCCTTAAGAAAAAATGAAGGAATTTTGAGGACTTCACTGGTGGACAGTGGCTAAGACTCCTTGCTCCCATGCAGGGGGCCTGGGCTTGATCTCTAGTTAGGGAATTAGGTCCTGCATGCCACAACTAAAGATTCTATATTCTGCAAGTAAAAGATCCCACATGCCGCAACAAAGATGTGTGTGCTGCCACTATGACTAGCACAGTCAAAATAAATAAAATTAGAAAACAAATATGTTTTTGAAATGGGAAGGAATTTTGCAGAGCTGAAGATCAAGTGCCTATGAAAGAAATTTGCCCAAAAGATCCTTCAAAAGGTAAGGAATGAAGCTTGTCTGTAAAGAAGCTAAGTGCTCTCACAAAGAGTATAGGCAGATGTACAGAACTGAGATTCTGATGGCTAGGATGGCAAGAAAAGCTGGCAGCTTCTATGCACCTGCAGAACCCAAATTGGCGTTTATCGTCAGATCAGAGGCATCGGTGTTGTTCAGTTCACAGATCTGAAAGACGATGCAACTTCTTCACCTTTGTCAAGTCTTCAGTGGCACCTTCGTTAAAATCGACTATGCTCCATTTAACATGCCAAGGACCATGGAACCATTATATTGCATGGGGGCAACCGAACCTGCAGTCAGTAGATGAATTGATCTACAGATGTGGTTGTGACAAAATCAACAAGAAGCAAATTTTCCTGACAGATAACACATGGATTGCCTGATGTCTTGATAAATATAGCATTATCTACATGGAGGATCTGATTTATAAGACCTATACTATGGGAAATTCTTCAAAGAAGGAAACAACTTCTTGTGGCCATTCAAATTCTCTTCTCCATGAGGTGGAATGAAGGAAAAGACCACTCATTTTATAGAAAGTAGAGATGCTGGCCACAGGGAAGACTAGATCAACAGCTTGTTCAAAGGATGAACTAAGATATCTACTATGATTATTTTTGTGATCTGGTCAGGAAATAAACAGAGCGATTTATTGGACTGAAAAAATTTTTGTTAATAATAAAAGTAACAAGAAAACCATTTATTGAAGTCTTCCTTGTGTGCTGGATGTTTTGCCTGTTTAAAGATTTAATTTTCACAATTTTTCTCCATTGAAGAAACTGAGGCCAAGACATTATGTGTTGTCTAAGGTCTGTAACTTTGAGGTAGGACTCTTTCTACCATGTTTCTCCTAGAAGAACTTTTTCTGTCATATCTCTCCTAAAGGATTTGATGGGATAGCATTGGTAGATAAATGTGGAAAGGTAGAACTGGGCCATTCTATGCAGAAATATTTTGCCCAAAGCAGAGAAGATTATATTTTATGTTTTATGTGTTGAATTCTGAACAGGGATTAGATGACAGAGGGTAACTAATGACAAATTCAGAATGGTTTAATGATGGGGAGACTGGTGGCCAAGAGATCAGTTAGGGGACATCTACAGTGTTTGAGATGGTTGAGTCTCTCTCTCTTTTTTTTTTTTTACTATTTAATGTATAGAATACCATATACAGTATATGTTGTTTAGTCACTAAATTGTGTTCAACTCTTTGCAGCCCCATGGATTGTAGCCCATCAGGCTCCTCTGTCCATGGAATTTCCCAGGCAAGAATACTGGAGTGTGTTGCCATTTCCTTGAGATGGTTGAGTCTTGATTTGATGTTCTGCTTAGGAATTTTTAAGCTGATTATATTTTTGTCCTATTTAAAAAATAGTGTTTTATTATTATTGATACATCATCACTGTGGATCATTGAGAAAATAGTATTCTCAAAAACAGGAAAATAAAAAATCGTCCTTAATCTCAGCATCTAGGCATCAAGCTAGTATTAACATTTGATATATTTTCTGCCAGTCTTCTTTATTCATCACTTCTTTTTTTATTCTCTTTTTTATGAACTTGACTGGTAATTGCATGGGAAGGTTAACTCTAAACAACTTTTATTTCCTGACAGCAAAGTTTAAAGATGTAGTTATATAAATAAGTAGAATACTATAGTGTACTGATTAAAAATAGAGGCTCTGGATTCCAGATCAAGCTGCCTGAATTCAAATCCTGGATCTTTGGAAAGTTATTTAACCTCTGAGATCCTTAGTTTTCCCATCTATAATGAGGATAATGACCTTAAATCTCTCGTAGAGTTGTTATTGAGGATCACTTTAATCCATATAAAGCACCTTGGACTAGCACTTGGTTTTGTTAAGTGTCCAGTAAATATTAGCTGTTATTATTAGTTTCTTTTCCTCTGGCTAGTTCTTTAAATGGCTCACTGCGTCCCATCTGTCTTTTATCATTCATTCACTCACCAAACATTTGTTGAGGGTTTACTGCTGTTTCTAATACATTCAAGAGTTTTCTGCTAGAGTGATGCTGTTGAATAGAATAGAACTTTCTAAAATGATGGAAATGCTCTTTATCTGTGCTGTTCAATAGCTTCATGTGGCTGATGAGCATTGAAATGTGGCTAGTACAAAGAAGGAACTAAATTTTTTGTTTGATTTTATTTAAATTGTCACAGGAAGCTTAGCAGCTACTATATTGGACAATCCTGGGCTTTCAGTCTATGTACATCTTTGCTCTTGTTGAATATCATTCCTATTTGATGTCTCCTTGGTCTGTTTTCTCAGCCTATCTTTTCTTTTTCCTTGTTGTTCAGTAATGACACACCCTTCCCTTTTAACTTACAAAAAATCATATTCTTTGCTGTGAGCTAGGTTTTCTAACATATAAAATGTAATGTTAATTCTATCATGATCTTCACAATAAGCCAACAAATGAGATAATGTATATAAAGTCTATAGATCTATTATAATCCACGGTAAGCATATAATACATGAAAATTATTATAATGATTATTAACCTTGGTGGGTTTGCATTTTGATGGTGATATTTTTTGTCCTGCATAGTGCAGTTAAAAGTCTGGAAGTGGATTACTTTTTAAAAGAAGTTCTTGTTGTTTTTATCTTTCATGTTTTCATGCCTTTACTTTCATCGTATATTTTGAATACGACAGAAGGAAATTGTCCTATCAAGGGGGCCTAGAGCAAGCAGAGTCCTCTTGGCTTTTGTTAACCAGAGGAGTCCCATAGCAGTAGAAGCATTTATTATACTTCCTTAGGACTGATGTTGAAGCTGAAACTCCAGTACTCTGGCCGCTTGATGCGAAGAGCTGACTCATTTGAAAAGACCCTGATGCTGGGAGGGATTGGGGGCAGGAGGAGAAGGGGATAACAGGATGAGATGGCTGGATGGCATCACTGACTCGATGGATATGAGTTTGAGTGAACTCCGGGAGTTGGTGATAGACAGGGAGGCCTAGTGTGCTGCACTCCATGGGGTCGCAAAGAGTCGGATACAGTTGAGCAGCTGAACTGAACTGAAGATGCATAACTGTGTTCCAGTCTCAAATTCTTAGAATTTTTATTTCCTTAATGCTTTTCTGTGTGGATCACAATAAACTGTGGAAAATTCTGAAAGAGATGGGAATACCAGACCACCTGACCTGCCTCTTGAGAGGCCTATACGCAGGTCAGGAAGCAACAGTTAGAACTGGACATGGAACAACAAACTGGTTCCAAATAGGAGAAGGAGTATGTCAAGGCTCTATGTTGTCACCCTGCTTCTTTAACATATATGAGTACATATGAGAAACATTGGGCTGGAGGAAGTGTAAGATTGCTTGATTGGAATCAAGATTGCTGGGAGAAATACAGTAACCTCAGATATGCAGATGATATCACCCTTATGGCAGAAAGTGAAGAAGAACTAAAGAGCCTCTTGAAAGAGAAGAGGGAAAAAGTTGGCTTAAAGCTCAACATTCAGAAAACTAATATCATGGCATCTAGTCCCATCACTTCCTGGCAAATAGATGGGGAAACAGTGGAAACAGTGGCTGACTTTATTTTTCTGGGCTCCAAAATCACTGCAGATGGTCATTGCGGTCATGAAATTAAAAGATGCTTACTCCTTGGAAGGGAAGTTATGACCAACCTGTGAAGTGAAGTGAAGTCGCTCAGTCGTGTCCAACTCTTTGCGACCCCGTGGACTGTAGCCTACCTGGCTTCTCCATCCAACCTAGACAGCATATTAAAAAGCAGAGACATTGCTTTGTCAACAAAGGTCCTTAAGGTTTTTCCAGTAGTCATGTATGGATGTGAGAGTTGGACTATAAAGAAAGCTGCATGCCAGAGAATTGATGCTTTTGAACTGTGGTGTTGGAAAAGACTTGAGAGTCCCTTGGACTGTAAGGAGATCCAACCAGTCCATCCTAAAGGAGATCAGACCTGGGTATTCATTGGTAGGACTGATTTTGAAGTTGCAACTCTAATACTTTGGCCACCTAATGCGAAGAGCTGACTCATATGAAAAGACCCTGATGCTGGGAACGATTGAGGGCAGAAGGAGAAGGGGACGACAGAGGATAAGATGGTTGGATGGCATCACTGACTCAATGGACATGGGTTTGGGTAGACTCCAGCAGTTGGTGATGGACAGGGAGGCCTGGTGTGCTGCGATTCATGTGGTCGCAAAGAGTTGGACAGGACTGTGCGACTGAACTGAACTGGATGCTTTTTTTTTTTTTTTTTTGCTGAAGCAAGGAATACAACTTTATTGGAAAGCTAGGCATCCTAGAAGATGGCAGGCTAGTGCCCCCACGTATCTTCTTATCTGGGTCTGAATGCCAGTTTCTTTTATAGACAGAGAAGAGTAGGAGGTGAGGAAAGTGAAAGTAACGCCACTTAGTTGTGTCTGACTCTTTGTGACCCCATGGACTGGAGCCTACCAGGCTCCTCTGTCCATGGGATTTTCCAGGCAAGGGTACTGGAGTGGGCTGCCATTTCCTTCTCCATGAATGCTTTTCTAATTGTCTTAGAAATTTACTGTTCATACTTAATATTTTTTGTGATTCAAATTTTTTGTTCCTATTTGTTAGTATGGCTCTTAGCCTATTAGTATAGGTTAGTTTGTTTTTAGAGGTACAAAAGCTGAGACAGAAAGATTCAGCAAAGTTTTCCTTCATGGTGGGATTTAAATTGGGAAGAATCCATCTCTTGGAACCCTAGGATTTTCACCAATTTGTGTCCTCAGGGGCTTGCTTAACCTCAGGAGGGAGTTGGCTGAGCAGATAAGCCTTTTGGTTTCCATCTCTGCTTCATCCAGCCAGAGAAGCTGTTTTATACTCAACTTCCATCTAAGAGTTTTGCAGAAAAGATCTCCTACTTAAAAACAAAGAAAAAGTTGAAAATTGCTACATTGGTGATTTTGAGGGTGTACTTGGGGAAAAAAAGGCTATCTGCATGTGCTGCCAGATGGTGGGCATCTGATCCTCTGGGTGTGAACTGGTCCTCTGCTGGCACAGCTATTTTGTGCCCAGCATGAGTGAATGAGCTGAACCTTTGCAGTTTTATTTCTCTTTTTCTTGACCCCAGCCTCCCTATTTCCTCTTTTCTTTTTATCATTCTCCCTCCTAAGATTTCTAGTTGGAAGGAAGAGAGTGGCCCTGGTGAGACACAGAGGCAAGTAGATGTGTATATTTTGTTTGTGTGTATGTATTTTTTTAATACATGGATATGGTTAAGGTTGTTTTATCATCAGTTGCTCTAACTTATCAGTTGAAAAAAAGAACAATAAAATGCTTTGTTGAGGGCAGGGACCGACAGTTTGGACCTCTTGTGAATAAGGTTGTTTATGCCAGGAAGTCTTATGCTCAAAGATCTGTAATCCAATTCTGTGCCCTGCTCACTTCCACTCCCCAATGGCCTTTTTGAGGACCTGTACCAAGATTTGTTCTCATACCTCTTTGTTATTCTTCAGCCATGAGAAATTTAATATTTCTTTTAGACTCCTTGTTGACAGTCTCATGTTTACTTCTTTTTAGGCCACATTCTGAATTTATTTTCCTATCTACCTATTTTTATTCAGAATCCATATTCAACAATATGATTGCCATTTTGTTAAAATGAAGAATATGCTTTCAAATCACCAAATATTTATTTAGAACTACTCAGTCCAACCCCATGCTAGGTAATACCATGGTGAATAGATGAAAAGTAGAGGGCTGTTCTCTCCCAGATGGTCTCCTTAGGAAGCAAACTGTATACCTAGGAAACAGACTTAATATCTGCTAATGTTATAAGCGTGTGTCAGAGTATTTTCCCACCCTCATTATTAAGATAGCAGTCTTTCCAGTTACCCATTATGAAAATCCCAAACTCATCTCCAGTTATTCCTTTTATTCCTTGCTTCTAATCAGAAACTAAGCTCTTGATTTTAAACTTTCAAAGACTTTAGCATCTTCTTCCCCTATGCGTCTGTCAGTTCAATCCTCTTCACTTTTGCCTTGAATGAATTGCCCTACTTTTCACTTTTCCTGATACATAGCTCTAACCCGTATACAAAGCTTATACAAAGACCTGGCTCATTGGGAAAGACCCTGATTCTGAGAAAGCAAAAGGAGAAGAGAAGGGAAGGTAAAAGGAGGAGAGAGCAGCAGAGGATGAGTGCGTTAGATAGAATCATTGACTCAATGGAATGGAAATGAATTTGAGCAAGCTCCAGGAAATAGTGAAGAACAAGGAAGCCTGGAGTGCTGCAATTCATGGGGTTACAAAGAGTCGGACACAACTTAGCGACTGGACATTTCTTAAAAACTTTTTGTGGCTCCCATTTATTTCATAATTGAATCAGAAATTCTTTAGACAGACAGCTAATGTCTGCTCTGCTCTGTTTTTCTAGCCTTATCATCAGCTATTCTTATGCACATTCTTATGCAGTCTGTGATTTCCTAATTGTGTTCTCTTGGACAAGTTATTTGACCTCTGGGCTTTGGTTTCCTCTTTTGTTAAATGAGGAGAACGGGTCAGTTTAGAAATCATACGGAATTAATGTTGAATAGTTTTTAAATGATCAGGTTTGAAAAATATATTATCTCAGGGTGTGTTTGCGTTGTATGTGTGTTGTTCAGAATAAATGGGAAGCATTTAAAAATGATGGATTAAAGTTCACCTTTTTGATTTTATCATTTAGTGAGTAAATGAGAGTGTCAATATAGCCATCAATGCAAATTTTAACACTTGAATGTTGGTAAGGGGAATCTTAATATTGTTTTCTCTTTTCTGTACTAAGCTAGAAAATCTGATAACTTATGCATTGAGTCTGAGTTCTAATTTCATATAACCAGAAAGTTTTTGTTTAAAATAAATGTGGAATAAGCTTCAGTACTATTTATGTCATTGTCTATGGATAGTGAAGTAGTATAACCCCAGAAAGAAGGTGATTTTTAAGAAATTTATTGAGATATAATTGACATACAGTGTAAGATGATTGTTAATATAAACAATGGGTACCAATTATTGAGCACCTGTTATGGGCCACTGTTGATCATATTCCTATCCCACTCACATGTTTTACTTTCTAGATGCTCCCATTCTCAGCAAATGGAATTACCATACATCTGCTACTTATGCCAAAACCCTATGTGTCACCTTTAATATTTTTCCTTTATACCCTACTTCAAACCTTCAAGTAGTTTAGCATTATTTTAAGAATATTCCCTTAGTCTGACTACCACTTATTACCTCCATAGCCACCATCTTACTTCAACACTCTTAGTTGATCTCCCCTCTTGCTTCATGGTAGCCAGTTTGAACTTGAAAAAGGTAAATCAGATCATGCTATCCTCCTCTGCTGAATTTCCTTCTATGACTTTTTGTCACTCTTCAAATGAAGTCTAAACTCAGGGCTTTGATGTTGAGATGTGTGCATACAGGACCTTAAATGAGTTGACCTATCTGCTTCTCTGACCTTATTTTCTTCTTTTTTTAAAAATGTAGACCATTTTAAGGTCTTTATTGAATTTGTTACAATATTGCTTCTGTTTTATGTTTTTTGGCTATGAGGTTATATTTTTTGGCTATGAGGCATGTGGGATCTTAGCTCGCCGACCAGGGGTTGAACCTGCACCCCTTGCATTGGAAGGCAAAGTCTTAACCACTGGACCGCTAGGGAAGTCCCTGGCCTTATTTCTGATCACTCTTTCCTAGCTTACACCATCCTAACCACCCTCACTGGCCTTTTTGTTTCTCAAATACACCAACCTCTTTCATACTTCAGGGTCTTTGTATTTTCTTTTCCCTTTTCCTATAATGTCTTTGTTCCAGAATCATTTAGCATGCTTCTTCTGAGATATCCCATTCTCAAAGAGACTTTTGTTGACTAGCCTGTCTAAAATAGCCATCCAGTATCACTCTTTACCCTCTCATTATTATGCTTTGTCTACATCATTCTTATCATCTTTGAAAATATCTTATTTGTTTATTTACTTATTGTTTATAGCCTTCAGATAGGGTGAGTTCCCTGAAGGTAGTGTCTATAGAGGCAGATGCTAGATAGAAGCAAGCCAGTTTGCATCACAGAAACCTACAAAACCTACAGTTCAGCTCTGGAACTGAAGGTGGATGTCAGGCTTGGGCTGAAAACAGGAAGACTATTGAAAGTCTTTTCAGGGGTAACTGGGCCTAAAAGTCACCGTCTCCATTCATTGCAATTAATCAGTTAAGTCTCACCTACCTCAACAAGAGGTGAGTTTTTATTTCTGGAAAAAAATTGAACCATACATACCATTCATATTAGGTAAACATCTAGTATGACAGCTGATGGAGAAGGAATGTTATCCTAAGAAAAGGGAGATGAAGGGACTGTCTGTGTACTGAATGGTGAGGCTCTTGAGACTTCTAGTCCTCTTCTATCCTTTGACTCTTAAGCAGGTAGGAATCATCCCCACCCCACCCTCACCTGCCAGGAAACTGGTGGATTTGGAGAAATTGAAGAGCCCCAAGTAAAAGAAGAAAACTTTGAAGGTAACCAGCAAAAAAACTAATTATTATCTTCTAAATATACTTCTTCTAGGAGAGGTTTGAGAAGGAGCTGCATCTATGAAATAAGAATAGTATACTGTAAAATAGGAGTAATTAACCATAAAGATTCTTGAAAATTTTAAAATACGATTATATGTTTATATGTAGTTTTATATGATTATTTACTTATGGTTTTATTTAAAGTATTTTATTGGCCTGCCAAGGAGATAAAAAGAAAATCATCCATTAATGATGAGAAACCAAAGATGGAAAATAAGAGAGAAAAGAATTAAAAAGTAAAGGATCAATCTAGGAAGTCTGCTTTTGACTAATACAAGAACATCTTCTACAACCAAGGGGCATGAACTTCCAAAGTGAAAGGGCCTCCTAAGTGCCCAGCACAGTGAATGAGAAAAAGGCCCATCCCAGAGCATATAGTTGTGAAATTTTAGAATATGGATAATAAAAATAAGATTCTAAGTACTTCGACAACATAAGGGTGGAGAGAACCAAAGGCCGTATAAAACTGAAAATTCAAATGGTATCAGACTTCTCAAAACCAGCTCTGGGGGCTTCCCTGGTTGTCCAGTGGTTAAGAATCCTCCTTGCAAAGCAAGGGTCACAGGTTTGATTCCCCAGTCTGGGAAGATCCCACATGCTTTGGAGCAACTAAGCCCATGGGCCACAGCTACTTAGCCCATATACTGCAACTGCTGAAGCCCTTGCGCCTAGAGCCTGTGCTGCTGAACAAGAGAAGCCACCACGATGAGCAGCCTACACACTACAATGAAGAGTCTTCCTCACTCGTGGAAAATAAAGAAAGTCCACATGAAAGAACGAAGACTCACAGCCAAAAAATAAATAAATAAATCTTAAAAAAAAACAAACCCAAACCCAGCTCTGGAAGCTCTACCAGTAGAACAATGCTTTCTGAGAGAAAATTATTTCTTATTTAGAATTCTTTATCTAGTCAAGCTACCAGTCAGGCCTGAGAGTAAAGACATTTTCAGACATGCACGATTTTGAAATGTTACCTCTTGAGTTGTTTCTTATGAAGCTGCAGGACTGTGTGTCCCATCAAAAGTAAGGGGGCAAACAAAACAACAGATAAAAATAAAAAGGCATAAAATCTGGAAAGAAGGGTGATAGCAAGTCCCAGGGTGACTGCTGGGCAATAGTCTAGAGAATAAGCAGTCTAAACTGGAATGGGAGGATCAAGAACTTCAGGAGAGATATTGGGCAGTGGAGTTTGAGGAAAGAATTTATAGATTCCCAGATGTGTTTGACAGGATGGACATTTGTGTTCAGAAAAATTTTGCAGTTCTATTGGAGGCTTTGGGGAAGAATTGAGTTCAGTCACTCAGTCATGTCCGACACTTTGCGACCCGATTAATTGCAGCATGCCAGACCTCCCTGTCCATCACCAACTTCCAGAGACTACCCAAACACATGTCCATTGAGTCAATGATGCCATCCAACCATCTCATCCTCTGTCATCCCCTTCTCCTCTTGCCTTCAATCTTTCCCAGCATCAGGGTCTTTTCAAATGAGTCAACTCTTCGTATCAGGTGGCCAAAGTATTGGAGTTTCATCTTCAACATCAGTCCTTCGAATGAACACCCAGGACTGATCTCCTTTAGAATGGACTGGTTGGATCTCCTTGCAGTCCAAGGGACACTCAAGAGTCTTCTCCAATACCACAGTTCAAAATAATCGATTCTTTGGCACTCAGCTTTCTTCATGGTTCAACTCTCACATCCATACATGACCACTGGAAAAACCATAGCCTTGACTAGACAGACTTTTGTTGGCAAAGCAGTGTCTCTGTTTTTCAATATGCTATCTAAATTGTTCATAACTTTCCTTCCAAGGAGTAAGCGTCTTTTAATTTCATGGCTGCAGTCACCATCTGCAGTGATTCTGGAGGCCCAAAAAATAAAGTCAGCCACTGTTTCCACTATTACCCCGTCTATTTCCCATGAAGTGATGGGACTGAATGCCATATTAGTTTTCTGAATGTTGAGCTTTAAGCCAACTTTTTCACTCTCCTCTTTCACTTTCATCAAGAGGCTCTTTAGTTCTTCACTTTCTGCCATAAGGATGGTGTCATCTGCATATCTGAGGTTATTGATATTTCTCCCAGCAATCCTGATTCCAGGTTGTGCTTCTTCTAACCCAGCATTTCTCATGATGTCCTCTGCATACAAGTTAAAGAAGCAGGGTGACAATATACAGCCTTGACG